>CM076979.1:37652338-37682338 GCA_039105355.1 Benthosema pterotum
CGCAGACTTCCATCTCCGGAGCAACATTTGTAACTTAATTCTAGGGTATCCTGAGGCGTTCCCAGACAATTTTGAAAGATATAATCCCTCCAGTTAGAACCTTGGTCTGACCGGGGTCTCCTTCCAGTGGGACATGCAGCACCGAGGACCTCTCTATGGAGATCTCGAGAGGCATCCATACAATAGATGCCTGAACCACCCAGTACAGTGGTTCTCAACCAGTGGTCCTTGACAGGGTTGTAGTGTAATGTAGTGTAAACATTCATGTTTACACTCTCAAGAGTTAAAATATTCATTATCCCAAGTCTACACAACGAGAGAATGTAGAAGATTAATGGACATTTTGATCTGTATGTTTGACTGTGTTTTCTCTGAAACCCAGCCCCGAATTGTGGACAAAAGCAAAAGAAATCTTTAGTTTTGGGGGTCTGCGGAGCTAAAATGTCATCAAATGGTTGGTCTGTGGCTCAAATTCTGAATAAATAGTGGTCCCTGGTATAACAAAGGTTGAATACCACTGACCTAGTAATTCCACAAGAATATCCAATCGTTCATCGCCCTCCGATATGGAAGGCGCCTTTCAAAACGGACTAGTTAAACAGGTACCCGGTTAGTGATGAGCATATCAACACGGTGTCTCACTGCTTTGAATAACAACACTAAAGAGCACAGACCAAATTCCTCTGACAAACCACAGTGGTTGCAGAAAGCGACATGGAGAGAGAGAGAGAGAAAAGGGGGAAAAAAAACGAACTCGCTCCATCACCATTTCGAAAGTGATCTGATGGAGATATTACCTAAATGGCTGGCAAGCTGTGGGCTGCTAACTAAATGCTAATATGTGTCAGAGCCTGGGCTAGGATTTATGGCTCACCATCTGCTCCCCAGCATACAGTACAATGTTAGCTTACAATGTTAGCTTTGATCAAGACCTCCCTGTTCATTCCACCCAATCACTCATCTGAGCAGGAATTAGCACCGAGATCCTTCTCCCCTTTTTACCTAATAATGTTTTCCCCCTCCGCCATGCTCATTTGAATAAAGCTGTAATTAATTTGTGTTCACTGGGCTGAATATTTATGTTTTTAAAACACACTACATGATGGCACAATTAAAAACAGTTGTTTTCTAATTAACAGCATAATTAGGGGCTTGTAAATTAAAAATCATTAAAATTGAAAAAGTGTGGGCCCTGCATTAATTTGAATTAAACAAATAGCTGTTGTTTTATTTTTGTTATTTTGCTGTTAAGCACAGGGGGGTTTCAGAACAGTAGACAAACTGCAGAAACGTGTCTTGACAGCATAGTTTGTCTTTAAAAACATTGTAATGTCTTTTCAGGTGAGCTCATCTCTGTGCTTATTGCTCAAACACTGTGTGACATTAAACCGAAGCCCCATAACGAACAAACCATTTGCTCAAGATCTATATGGATCTGTGAGGGAAAATAGTGAACTTTGTGAGGGATTCCATCCAATCCATCTGTCCAAACAAGTTTATTCTAGCATTTGTCTTCCCAGAGATACCTCTAAGGCCCCGCCAGCGTGCCTAATGCCGTTTGATGAAACAGTAAAGATTCTCCATATCTTCTCCCCAGTAAAAGGCTAATTGCTGTGCTCCGTGCCAGATTTACGTCCCTCTATTCTCCTTTATGCGCCAGGCATCTGTAAGCCCTCCCGCCCTACGTCGGTCTCCAAAGGGGTGTATGTTATGATCCCGTGTCAGCGAAATCAATCCTTATCAATTTTAAAGTTCAGATTTTTATTTCATGACTTTCAAGGGAGCGCCTCTCAAGCGAAAAAGACTATTCCAGTTCTTTTTTTTCTCCCCTCTGCTACCACCCCCACCACCACCCCCCCGCCCTCGATCCTCTTCCCATCTGCGTCCATATTGATTGTCTGAGTGCGGCTCCCCTGCGGCTTTTCCTCTGGCGCTGGGCCCTGGACTGTTGTCAGCGTTGCCTGAAGACGTAGTTGAGTTAAATAATGCTAACTACAGCCTGTGATCTGTCTCAATGTGTCCGCCCAGCGTTAATGAGCTCTGGTAATCGTCGTGTCTCAGTGGTGACCGGGGGAGAGACTAAGAAAGGTCATGAGTAGTTCTTGGGATGAGCATCTAAAATCACTTCTTTAAAAAAAAATCACACCCCACAAGTTTGTTTATTGCATTTTCAAATTTAAAACTACAACATTCATTCCCTGCAGCGGTCTCAGACTGAAACGACGCTTCTAAAGTGTTGTTATTGCTTCACAATCTAAAAGTGAATTTTATGCTAAATACTGTAGCATGTGGATGTGCTCAACAATCTGTGGATGATCTAAAGTGATTCCACTCTGCAGTGATTTCTTGGTGTTTGTTTTGTTTTTTTGTGTGCTGTCTGTTGTGTATTGAAATATACCTGCTTGTGCCGTTCACTCTGTACACTGTACAAGGGTCTACTCTGTACACTAGTAGATGTGTGTGTGTGCGTGACATACAGTACAGTAAAGAGAGGAGAGGTGTTAATTGTGGCATGTGTGATTTCAATCTGCCATTGACAAATTGACTGAGCTGCAGGTGTCACTGACGATTCACTGTGTGTGTGTGTGTGTGTGTGGGGGGGGGGGGGGGGTGAGTGTGTGTGTGTGTGTGTGCGCGCGCGCGTGCGTGTGTGTGTGTGTGTGTGTGTGCATGCGTGTGCATATTGATTGTAAATCTGCTATACAGTTTGTAATATCATTTAATTTTAATTCATATCACAGCATACTGCAGTATCATTTCTTGCACTTGTGCTCATGTCCTTCTCATTGTTTTTTCACTGCTGTTACTATAAAATTAACTGATTCCACATGTTAAACTTAACTGTATAACAATTCTGAACAAAGGTGGAAGTACTTTGATGTACTTTGTTCACTTTGTTAGTTCACATAATCTTCCAAGCCTTTCTCGGTGCAACACCAGAGAAATGGTTCCTGATAGCCCCTAGGCATTTACTGGCAGCCAGCAAAGTTTACCTCTACCGTTTCTTTGACTTTTTTCCTTTTACAACTTGTGTCAGGTAAACATTGAAGTGCTGGAGATTAGGCGGCGGGATGTTGTTCATGGTGTGTGCATGAGTGTGTGCCCGTGTATGTGTGTGTACGTACAGTAGAGTGGTGAAGAGGATAGCTGTGAGGGCCCCAAACAGTAAACTAATGGTTCAGTGCTAACTGCCCACTAAGTGGGTGGGACAAGGATGGCCTGACCCCACTGGCCTTCCCACCAGTCCCCTCTAACAGCTTTGGCCTCGGGGTCAGCTCAATTTCCCCACTGCTGAGTGGTCATTACGGAGCACGGCTTTGATAAATGCTCACGGCTGCTGCTGCTGGCTAGCTGCACCACACAAGAAACCACAGAAGGCACACAAAGCCGCAAAACACCACACGGGAAGCACACGGGAGGAAGAGGAGGGAGGAGAGGTAAGAAAACTAAGAAGAGAAAATATGAAACAGACCTGGACGAAGAGAGAGAGAGGGAAAGAGCCTGGAGGAAGATAGGATGGATGGGATGAGAAGTGAAGCTGCTCTGCAGCTGCACGCCAGCGAACCGAACCCGGGCTGCTATACACAGTGTGATCTTCAACCACATGATCACAGCCAGCCAGGGCAGGGCAGGCACTGAGACGCATCCACGGAGCCACAGCCTGGCCTGCAATGTGCATCATGCCCCTGTTACCTAGCAACCTGCGGACCCGAGTCCTTTCTCATTTTCGCTCCCAAGGTGGAGCGAGGCGGCGAGAGGAGATAAGGAAAAACAAATCAGATGAGGATTGTTACAGACCACAGTCTCTCTCTCTCTCTCTCCCCGGCTCTCTCTCTCTTCCCCTGAGACAATGTTGATGAAAACCTCTGAATGCAATCATCTCACATTTTACAAATACATTGACCGCTCCAAGGCGGTGGTTTGACACTGGGGGAAGTATGCTGAGCCATGTCTGCACTAGTGCTGCTGTTTTCAAGGGGGTTTCACGGCAGCTTTCACAGATGGTCTTCTTCCTCAAAGTTTTGATACCAGTTTACAACAGCAGATAATTCAGTGTTTACGACAGCAGATAATTCAGGGCCCGAAAAATGTCCTCGACAACACTTGGTACTTTGTGAGACAATTTGAGAAACAGTCACACAAGCTGGGTTTACACGTGGCCCTGGAGGTAAATGGATTTACTTTGATAAGATTATGGTTAAAAAAAAGGCAACATTTATTTGCACAACAGTATTACACAGAATCAAAAGAATCACAAAATCTGAAAAATAGTCACACAGGGCCGATTTACACGTGGCCCTGGCCCTGGCGGTAAATGGATTTACTTTGATAAAATTATGTAAAAGAAAAAGGGCAACATTTATTTGCACAGCAGTATTACACAGAATCAAAAGAATCACAAAATCTATTTGGGGGAAAGAATTATGTCTAATGAGGCCCTACACGACCATGTGGTAGAAATCAGGCGATTGTGCTAACGGTTAAGTGATGAAGTTAGTATATGTTAAAGCGAAAGACAAGGGGCAAAGAGAGAGGAAACTGTGGTGGCGTTGTTTAGACTAGATGGGGCCTCACACTTTCACCCAACTTACTCAACGCTGTAGTTATAGGCTTCAAGGTTAACCAAACGCATCCTTCATTTCATACTAGATGATGGCCAACATTTATCTCATTGTATTTTGATTCTTCTTTCTTCCCATTGTTACTGTTATTGACAACCCAAATATACTGTGGACGTATCATAACTTGGTGGGGGGGCGGGGGGGTTACTGTGTATACCATACCTGGGCATTATGCGGCCCGGGGGCCAAATGCGGCCCTTTGGCTGACTCTGACCAGCCCGGGGACCACCAGTGGTCCTTGAGAGAGTTCCAGTTAAATATGGAGAGTTGGTTAACCAGATGTAACTCTTTGAGTGTAAACATAAAACCAAATGGACCCCTGTGGGTCCATTTGGTTTCATGTTTACACTCTCAAGAGTTAAAATATTCATCATCTGAATTACCTAAACTCTACACAATCAGATAATGTAAAAGAATGGTCATTTTTGACCAGTAGACCTCTGTGGCTCAAACACTGAATAAATAGAGGGCCCCGGTATCAAAAAGTTTGGTCTTACTCTTACTTTCGCCTTGAAATTAAATTAACACTACGCAGACTTTAGTTCAGCCTTTAGTTTTGGCCCTCCACAATATTTTATGTATCTCATGTGGCCCCTTGGGAAAAATAATTGCCCACCCCTGCTGTATACCATAATAAGGACCCCACTCTACTTTTGGAATCCACCTCTACTGTGCACCTCTACTGTGTACTGTGTTTGAACTGTACGTGCCACCGTTTGCCGTGCCACTGATGACTGTGCCATGACTGACTGTTCCACCATATGCCCTACCGATAATGACTGTGCGATGCCCACCGTGCCCACTGGAAACAGAAAGCATACATGGGGACATGACCGCGGGCAGCTGTTTATGGTTATTTTACACAGTATAGTCACTCTGACCCTTTGTTTGCGTGCAAGCAGACCACACACAATAAGCTTAGAGTTTAAAGCAGAACACACACACACACACACACACACACACACACACACACACACACACACACACACACACACACACACACACACACACACACACACACACACACACACACACACCCCCACACACACACACACTGAGGAGGGCCCCATGCAGTGACAACAGTACAACCTTTTAACAACAGGAAAAACCTCTAAAGGAGAGCCTAAAGATGGGATATAAATAAACAATGTGGGTCAGGAAAATGAAAGAGGTGAGTCACCCAAGCCTCTGAGAAAATGTTTTTGCTTCTAATTTCTGAAGCTGCAGAAAGCAGAGCTGAAGTGGCCTCCATGGCCTCCATGCCACGTCAGACGCCATGAGGCACCATCCATGCAGCCTGAGCGGTGCCTCCCCGGGTCTCTGTCTATGGCACCGGCCCAAACCATGTAGTGAGATGTCAGTGAGCTCGTGTTGTTTCAAACAACTGTTGTTCCACAAACAGTTTAACACTGCAATGCGTAAAGTTATGGGTTGTTAAAATGTGTGTGTGTGTGTTTTTTTTTACAATTTACCCAGCCCGTGGTAGACAATTTGAGTTGGTTATTAGTGTTTATCAGTGTCCTGCTGCTGATTGGCCGACAACCCTGTCACTCAACAATGTCAAACGACAACAAACATGGCCGCCACCCACTATGGAGAAACGCGACCGTATCAATTGACCTATGGTAAATAGTTTCTTTAAAGAAGCGTTGGGTTTTACGAACATCTTCATCCGACACATTTCAGTGCTTTTGTTCACATGCGCTTGTCAGCTGTGTTTGTTTGGTTAGCAACTGGGCTAGCACATTAGCCACATTATTGACAACAATTTCGTCTGCTTTCCCAATATTCTGATTGGTTGGTACGAACCAATCATCGAAGACTGTCGCTTTGACAACGCCCAATCATATAAACTGCTGTGGTGGAGAGGGCTTTCAGACTGACTAATGAAGTGAAACGAAATGTTAAGTGTCTGAGGCAACATTGGCCTAGTTTTAAACCACATGGCTAATAGTGCCATTATATTGGGTCCACATATCAACAATACATGTCCACATATCAAAAATAAAATACAATAAAAGTGTTCTTCTGCCTCTTTTCATTAAACCCACCTTTAGTCCACCAATTCAATTCATTAGCGCTGGCGGTAAACATAATCTCAAACTGGAGGCCTTATCAGTCTTATTTGTCAGTATCATGGATTCTTTGTTGCTTCAGTTAAGTCTTCCACGTAAACAAAAACCCAGTATTCTCATTTAGGTGTTTGTGGTCCTGATGCCTAATTCAATTTTAATAACATTTCCAACAGTGTGCTTCATCAAGGACTTTAACTTGTGTTAACTCTTTTACACAAAAAGGTCACCCATATCCTTTTTATGTCCAAGCCTACTTGTGTTACTGTGAGCTGCCAGTTCCATTCATGCCTCAAATATGTTGACATATTTTTGCAGCCATATTGCATTGCTCATCTTTTTTAAAGTCAATGTCAATGAGATAAATGTTTTGACTTTTAAACATACATTCAACTCAGTCCAAGGGGCTTTATTGGCATGAGTCTCACGCTACAACAGTACAACAATACAGACCAAAAATTATGAACTATTGAAAGTCGGAATCTTCAATAAATCAATTTTTATATACCAGTATCAATCAATGTAAAAGTACACACAATGATTACTCTTTAGGGTGATTGTGTTCCACATACACACAAAGCTCATTGGTGCATACAGCAACATAAAGTACACCACATATACAGCAGTTGGTGTGTGTGTGTGTGTGTGTGTGTGTGTGTGTGTGTGTGTGTGTGTGTGTGTGTGTGTGTGTGTGTGTGCGCACGTGTGCACGTGTGTGTGTGTGTGCACGTGCGCTTGCATATGTATGCATGTCAGTGTCTAAGAGCCAAAGAGAGGAGGGGTTGAAGGATTGATAGGGTGCAGCGAGCTAAAGTAGTCCCACACCCATCCAGCTGCTCTGTCTGAGACGTGGCTGCTGGTTCACTGGCTGTCAGGAACTCAGCAGCACTGCCACTGACAGAGCCTGGCCATTACAACATGTTACACACACTACCGTACCCCACCTTCACTGCCACTGACGGAGCCTGGCCATTACAACACGGTACACACACTATAGTACCCCACCTTCACTGGAAAATCTGGAGTGAACATGTCTACTATATATGCAAGCATCGTAAAAATAGATTTAGATGAGGGGGTTTCAACCTTTTTGTTACCAGGGCCCACTATGTATTCAGCATTTGAGCCACGGACCACCATTTGAGGACATTTTCACCCCCACAGGCCCCCAAAATTAAAGATTTCTTTTGCTTTTTGTCCGCATTTACAGGCTGGATTTCGGAAGCAAAACAGGCAAACATACAGATAAAAAAAAAATCAATTTCTCTACATTCTCTAGTTGTGTAGACTTTGGGCTGATTCAGATGATGAATAATTTAACTCTTGAGAGTGTAAAAATTAAACCAAATTTGGTTTCATTTTTAGAAAATGTATGAGAATGAAACCCCATGAGAGAACATCGTCATGGCTCTGGTAGTGATCAAGGACCCCTCTGTATGGTGTGGGATAATGACATTTTTCGGGGTACTTGACATGAAAAAGTTTGGGAACCACTGGTCTAAAAAATAGACGACGGAGTGAAGACGGAGAAAAGGTTAGACCACATCTTGGGACACACAGAAGAGGTGTTAAACTAGCACCTGCATGCTCACAGGCACCCTGTTCATTTCTGAGAAAACAAACACATGTCACATGTGTACTAAAGATGCCATTCCTTATGCCCGCAGTCTGTTAAGTCGCTCAGTTCAAAGATAGCCGTCAGTGTTTCATGTACGCTTCGGTCTGTCTTTCACGTCCGGGTGCGTTTGTTTTTACTGTGTCTGGACAATCGTTAATGTGCGTTTGAGTGAGTGTGCCGGTTTACGTGCATTTACAAAACAATGAATGCTTTGTGAATGAACCATGTAACACCTTGATATAGAGGTGATCAAAGACATTTTTAACCAAATGTTGAGAATAAGTCATTAGAGTGAGGGGGGAAAGGGGGGAATGTTAATATGTATGATCTATCTAAATTTTATGTGATATGGTCCAACTGGGAGTCTGGGACTAAATTATACAGTAGCGGTTTAATGCAAAGTCCAAAATGTATTAATTGTCCCGCAAATGTGGCATCAAGTTCTTCTCCATGGTACACTTATTGTAAATGTAGCCTTGGATAGATCATACAAGATTAAAGTGCATGAACAAACAAACCATAGTTATTTTACTGTGCAGGTTAAAATAACATACCCTAAGTGTACGGTATCATAAAGCAACTAATAATAATGGATCTGTTCTTACTAGGTGTGGCAATGTGCAAACTTTGACAATACTGTTGGATATTGTCAACGCTTGCACATTGGCACAAATTACAGTAGCACTATTAATTTGATGAAATGCAGCCTCACAGCTTACAAAGTACTGTACTACCTTTTACAGATCTGTAATTCGTAATGGAAAACAAACTCCTTGGTCTGTCTTGGGTTTTATGCCCCTTGGGACAACATTTAGCTCCAAATGAAGCTAAACTTAAAAATATCTTTGGTCAATCTTTGCCACACTGTAATGGCAGCTCTGGCTGCTGAACTGTGCTTTGTTTCAACGTCAGTAGGAGAAATAAAATGGTCTGTGGTGTCTTAACCAGTGGGCATTAATTTACCCAGGATGCAGCCTGTTTGTCCGTTACCTTACGACTACACACAAGAAGGCTGACAACTTTCGAGTGTGCATGTGATTATTGTACCGTTGTGTTTGTGGGGGAGACGGTACCTCATGTCTATGTGCAGTCTTGTGCCTGTTTGCATGTTCATTTACTCTGTGTAGAGCGAGAGAGAGAGAGAGAGAGAGAGAGAGAGAAAATGGGGAGGAGATGTACACAGTAGAATCCATAGCGTTCATTTTTTACTCCGCGTACAAATGGACCCTGTGAGCGTCCACTTGCGCACACCCCTTGGATGTTAAATTTCCACCAAGGATTTTTAACGTGTAAGAAGGTAACAGATTGGCTGTGAAATATTGTGGAGTCTGCCAGTTGCTCCATGATGTATTGGGAATCACTCGCTCGCTAATTACCTTAAATTAACAGTAGAGTTGGGTGTGACAGTTCACGTAACTGTTTTTTCTTCCGCTCCAGATGAATGGGCTGCAGGGGGAGTTGCTGCCAGGACGCTGTTGACAATCGAATTCTCATTCAAACCTGTTCTAATCAATCGGTCTCTCTCTCTCTCTCTCTCTCTCTCTCTCTCTCTCTCTCTCTCTTTCTCTATCTCTCCAACTCTATCTTCTTTTTCTCCATATTGTGCAGTGTGCAGTTGTGCAGCAGTGAAGACGCTACTGCTTTAGAGGTTTCAGGGCCACTGCCTTCCAATGTCAGATTTACAGTAGGTGGGTTGACATCTTTGTTTATGAAATTAAGTACCGTGAGTGCTGTACCATACAGCCTTTCTCTTGCTGCATGTGCTTATAATTCTTGTAGGGACACTATCTGGAGTAGATACCTCATACATGTATTCAATACAATGTATTATTCTGTATTTTTAGTTATACTGCACCACATACAGTAGCAAAAGTATATGAAGAAGTATTCCACTTGAAATTTGACCTCCTGCACAATGAGTGCTTTTTTGATGTGTTTTTGATGCTGATATTCTGTATGTATTTGAAAGTACATGTCAGTGGTGATACTTTTACTATCCGTAAGCAACAACAAATTTGAGTACTTCAATCACGCACGCACGCATGCACACATGCACACATGCATGCACAGACGCACTATGAGCATTGCCCTTCCCGGAGGCCTCTCTACGCTATTTGTATTTGTCTTGCCCTGATACACACATGTGCACACATCACATAGACACTGGTGTAGTTCTACACACCCTGGCCACCCCCCCACAGCCAAGTACATTATCTTCAGTCCCGCCTAAAGAGAGCTCAGGGAGGATTTGTGGGTCTGTGGAAAGGACCAAGAAAAATGTTTTCTGATAAATTATTCACAATCCCACAATCCCTTTTGGGCAGGGTGTTGCATCGCGCCGCGTGACGCATTACACCTTCATTCTCTCCAGCTCTCTCCCCCTTTCTATCTCTTGAGCCGTTAGACCCCATTCCCTCCCTTTTTTCTCCATCGCTCACTCACTCTTTCAATTGCTCTCCCTCTCTCTTTTTGTATGCTGCTAGACACGGCCTCACGCCCCCCAGAGAAGAGCCTAGTTCTTGGGCAAGCTGTCGCTGATAATGGTGGCAATTAATAACATGTCATAATCCTGCAGAGAGAGGGAGAGAGGGAAGGGAAGTGAGAGTGAAACAGAGGGAATGTGCGTATAATACCATGATAAGGCTGAGGCCTGGTGTTTGGCGTTGTCACGCATCGGAAATAGCCAAATCTACAAGTTCATGAGAACAGGATCACACATAGCAATTTTTTGTGTGGACTAGAAGTGGATATGTTCTTGAACCGGAGAAATTCCATAGTGAAGTGTAGCATATATCCTATGCTGCTGTGCACCTGTGTGTGTGTGTGTGTGTGTGTGTGTGTGTGTGTGTGTGTGTGTGTGTGTGTGTGTGTGTGTGTGTGTGTGTGTGTGTGTGTGTGTGTGTGTGTGTGTGTGTGTGTGTGAGGAATCACAGTGCTTGGTTAGTTAGTGACCTCTCTCTTAGGTTACGACCTTTGGTAGCTCCAGTGCTTGGTGGACACAGGTGTTCTCCACATCTCAGCTATCTGTCTACCTTTTTACACACACACACACACACACACACACACACACACACACACACACACACACACACACACACACACACACACACACACACACACACACACACACACACACACACACACACACACACACACACACACACAGATATCTTCAGACTGTCGGTCCACTGCCAAACCACAGGCCAAGTGACACCATACTGGTACATAGCTCAGCATAGAATCAGACTGAATAGAATTATACAGCAGTTTCTGGTTTGTCCTGACATTATCCGGAGTGGCATAGCTTCTGAATTAAATATTAATGTACAGAGTGAGAGAAAATCTTGAAGAGGTCGTCATAAAAATTCTACTGCAGCTGTATTAGGTTTGCCAACCAGATAACTACTCCTGAATGTTGATGTATAAAAGGCTTTTTCAATAGAGATAGTATTTTAGCATGGATGAATTGATCTCCAGTTTCATATCGATTGCATTTTTCATTGATTAAACAAATATTATCTGCAATGAATACATTACAGCATGATGAATTGTCCAGTGTAAGTATGACACATTACTGGACAAGTAATTGGAGAATGGAAACCATCAGACTAGTGTGAATCAAAACGAATTTGACAAATGTTGTGTTATATTGGGACCACGATGAACAACTACAGTAGCAGTATACAGTAAGACTGGGAGGAACATGCTCTACATGCTTTAGTTCTGTGCATGTGAGCTTGTCTGGGCCCTTTCTCCAGGTGCACAGGCTTATAAAGACACAGCCTGCCTGTTGAGGCTCACCTCGCACCAGTGTAAACTACAGCAGCCAGGTGTGACTACCAACAGCACAGAACAGAACGCATGCATGTGTAGTCTTTGTATTTGTGTGTCTACTAGTCCCACAAGAAACAAATATATGCCTTGTGATTGCACAAACATCCATAAACTGCTGATACATTACTGCACTTAAGTACAAAGCATGGGGTAGATTCTTGCATACCAATGACTTAAAAATTGGATGCATCTTTAAGCAATATAACATTCATTAATGGGGTTCTACCATGAATTTAAAATCCAATGTATTATGTAAATGTTAAAAATTCTTATTGTATAAATTCACAGTACCCATCGCTGACTGCATTAGATATGGTCAAATAATCCTGACCACCACTTAAGAAGGGTTTTGCTACACTCACTGCTTTAATTTTTCATGATGCCCTATACAGGCTGTCTGAATTAATGCCACCACATCTTAAACACGCATTTATTTGTAAGAATCACACACCTGTTCTGCCCTCATTGTGGCTGTGGCATGCAGTGTGCCTCCAGAAGGCTTGCTATACACTCCTTGGCTGGAAATAGAGTCCAGCCCCTTCATCGTGGTACATCATTGAATTGTTGATTTAGTTACCTACCTACTGTTACAAAGCTGCCTGTGAGCCACGGCCTATTCTGCCCCGGGATAGGCAAAGTTTACAAACCTCTGGCCATTTGTACACTCCTATTAGTGGCCATGGGAGGTGCATTAGTAACTGTCAGAGCAGCCTGCCCGATGCACTGCTCTCATTTGACCCAATTCATTCCGGTGGGTGTGTCCCGGTGGCAGTGATATATACCCCCTGTGATTTTACTGATGTATAATCGCTCAGCGCTCTTACAACCCACAGTTATCTTTAGCTCGATAGGCAGAGGAAACAACGAGAGTGCCATACATAAGCTTTGGAAGAGGCTAGGGCAAGATGGAGGGGGGGTTGCAGACTATTGAGGTAAGGTGGGCGTGGACTATCAGATACTGTACCGTGGTATTGAACCTTATGCTTATGACAGTCCATCGGGATCAGAGGTGGCGTTATTTCCTGCGTGGAATTCGCCTGACAATGGCAAATCACTGCTGACGGCCATGTCATTACAGACGAGACGACCATGATGTCCAACTCTGGACTCTCATGTTCTGCTTTGTATGGGCATATGTGAGGCCTGGCCCAGGAGACCGAGATACACTATACCAGAGTTTATGCTCATGCACAGCATGTAGACATCAGCAGTGATGTAAATAGTCACATTGCAGCATGTAACCATTTATTTTTATATGGTTAAAAGGTGTTTATATTCATGTAGAAATTAGGGATGTCCTGATGCCACAATTTCTGTGTTAGCCGATACCGATACCAGAGAGCAATATATACAATAATATAAAAGAAAAAATATCTAATATGAAGTCCACCAACTGGGAATGGCAGACTCCTACTGAAATGTGCACTTGGACAACTCTAAAGCAAGCTCCACATGACCCAACATTTCATTTAACTACCATAGTGTCAACTCCCCATCTCAGTGATTTTTTCCCATGTTGGATTAATATTGGCGTAAATGTGTAGAGTAGCTTACTGTCCAATTGCGTCCATTATCTATGAATTGTATATTTGGATTCAGGATGCAGTGGATCTACATCAGAAATGTTTCGTCAAGTGGGCCACTCGCTCAGTGGGCACAAGCTCAGTCTACCGATATCAGGCAGGCTCTGCATACATTGGCTGGTATTCTCGAAAGCTGTTTTGCAGCCAGGTATAGTGTAAGGCAGCAAATCAGTTCTGGGGCCTTGTAGTAGGACAAAATCCCTGTACCAGCAGACCTGGGCCCCCATTAGCAAGTCGTCAAAACTGGTGTCACATATTGGAGTTGCCCCCATTTGGCTAATTGGCCCAGTCAAAAGTTTTATCCGCTATGTGCCTGTTAGATATATAACAAGGTTTAATACACTGTTTGGCTCAAGTGATGAGGAGAAAAGTCAGCAGCTGTCAAAGATCATGGGAATCAGGCGAGCGAGGGAGGAATTATTATTGTTTGATTGATTGGATGACAAGTAGACTGAGCTAAGCTGAGATTTGCGGCACATGCCCTGATTGGACCCCACCGTCCTGTCCCTCCTCTCCATAGAAATACACTGTTGTGGCACCGTTCTCATTCACGCTAGTTCTTTAGTTTTAGGGATTTTAGCTGTTTTTGAATTATTATTATTATTTTGGCTACTATAGTCCTACTACACTCCAAGAAATTACATCTAACCACAAAAGAGATCCTGCAATCTCCTGTGAAGAGATCCAGATCCTATGATCTTTTGTGACCAGATGTAATTTATCTAGACGTTATAAGATGATTAGTTACAAAGATGTTGAATCCACTTTCATGTTGTCACAACTCGGTTTCAAACATGGTTTTCCCACACAAGAGAGAGGAAATGGGGGTTGATTTCTGGTCAGACTGAGACGTATAGAGAGTAGACCAACAGGCCCCATCTGCCCAACCTTAAATCACCCATCCCCCTTCCCACAGTTATGTAGAATATGTCCACATCATTTAAATTTCTACGTAGACCACACCATTATGACAAATGTACCTGCATGTTCCCATGGGTCTAAACTAATCCCTGATTACATGGCCGGAATGAAAGCCTGCAGCTCCAAGCAGAGAATCCACATGAATGTGGATATTACAGCAGGGCTAGGAGGGTCTACTACTAGATGGAGGCAGAGATGGAAGAGGCTGTCTTGGTGATTGTCTCAAGCTACAATTGCTCTTCACCATAGATGTGGAAGCGCATGTGGGGGTGGAGGGGATGCTCATCGCCATACATCTCTGGCGGGCTCCCTGATGTTGCCTGTGAAAGCGTATTCGGCTTTCTCCTGCGGATCCGAGATCCTTCCTTGCATCTCTTTTACAGGAGATATTTGTTATTCTTATGGCATGGCAGCCAGTAGTACCAGCATAAATGCATAGGATGCACCCCCTCCTCCAAGCCCCCCCCCCCAACACACGGCCAACCTCAACCTTTCCAGCCCCCGTCCTGTTTCCTGCTTCTCAGCAGAGCCCTCATCCCTACTGTCTCTCTATTGCTCTGCATAGCATGGCATAAATCAACCCGCCGCCGCTTTTCCCTCTCAGCAACCCAGAGTCATACCCCTTTTCTCTCCCCGTTACATTGTATTCGCAGATTTAGTGGCATTGCAAATGGATAAACACAAGCAACATCTATCAAAAGGAGGCACAAAGAGAAGGGGACCCGTAATCAGAGTGGTCCCGGGCCGCGGCCGGCCATCACTATCTCCATTTACCTTGGGATAAATCCATCGGTGTGACCACCTCGGGCGCCGCCGAGGCCAGCCGAGACAAATCACCCCAGTCAGGCCACAGGGCTGCTGGGCCTTTATTGGGCCTGCAGCCTCTTAAGTGGGGCTTCCTGGTCAGAGGGAAGGATGGGCCTTGTCAAGCACGGGCAGATTAAAAGGCAGACCTCCTGAAGAAATGATTTGTTATTGGAAAACGTCCCGTTGTGAATGTTTGAGGAGGAAAGCACTTTGTTTATGAGAGGGGCTAGAGATGCTCGCCGCTCTCTCTTTCTCTCTTCTAGTGTCCGCTTCATTGTCTCTTTAAGTTATACCTCTCACCCTCTACTGTCTTAGGTTTATTGATGTAAGTCTTTTGGGGACTGTCCTTAAGATAAGTCGGACATCCCGTTAGTCAGCCCCGTGTGGCTGGTTAAGACCCGTTCTGAATGTTTAAAAAAATCACCCATGGATTACAACTAATCTGTGCTGCAATGAAAAATCAACCATGGCTTCTTGAGAGGTTAGGGTTAGGTTAAAGTTTGGGTCTTAGTAATGGTCTGACGTACAGGAGACCTCCTTCACAGGCAGATTACAAGCAAAGTGATCAGTTCGCGATCGTTGACCATTGTAGTAATCCGATTGGCTGGTTTAGGTGATGATGTAATGTATCGTAATTAAGCGTCATTATTATGAGTATTATCTCCTGGAGGTGTCATATATGGATATTACACATGTAATACTGGTTCATTTTTAGAAGCAGACCTTCAAAAATCTCTTCCAAATTCGTCAACATGGCGTGTTGTATGCAGAGAAAATGTGTGTGACATTTCTTTTCTAAAACGTTTTTTTTTGTTTTGTTTTCTTCATTAAAATCCACCATGAAATTATTACTTGTTATATAGTGTATAATTATTACAATTATAAGAGCTTAACAAACTGAGAGCAATCCTTCAGAAATGTAACAGTCAGTCTCATGCGTTGGGATGCGTCATTGCAATGAAACCTCCTAGTCATACATACTGTGTATTATTACTTGTCCCTGTGCCGCTGAATAGATTCTTTGAAAGAAGGCCTCTGGACGCTGGGGATTCATCTGTGTCGTGTGCTCTAGGTCACTTTTTTATCAAAGTTAACTGGAACAGATCATGGAGGAATTTGTGGGATATATGAGCAGGGTGACAGCATGGTTGAGAACGGAGCTGGGGCAGAGAGAAAATAAACATTATTTCTCTGTGGTTTACCTGACGTTTGACTTTGAGGGTTGAGATTTAGTGACACTCTGGCTCCAAACACTCTATAGATACAAGGCAGTAAATTTTCTGAAGGTTGGTGGTATTCACAATCGTGTGTGTGTGTGTGCGCGTGCGTGCGTGCGTGCGTGTGTGTGTGTGTGTGCGTGTGCGTGTGCGTGCGTGCGTGTGTGTGAGAGAGAGAGTTCATGTGATATGTGTGCATGAGGGCAGGAGAGACAGGGGGAGAGTGTATGAATGTTATATTGCCTCTTGTAGCCATTACACACCTCAGTGGTGCCCTATTGAAGCTCCTCCAATGGACAAGATGCCCATTAAATACATTTCATTTGTGTTTGCATCGTTTCATTGAGTTAATCCTAAATATTTATTAGATGGGAGCAGTAAAAAATCTGTTGGTTGGAAGACTTGGCCGGCGGAATCGGCACCGGGGACGGAGTAGGAACGGGCCTGTTTGTCTACCGAGAGACAGGCCATCTGTGCACTTCAACCACAAACAATGCATGCGTGATTTACGCCCAGTTATGCGTCATATCGTGCACCAAAGATTGCTGATCTCTAAAAAAAAGCATCAAAATATGTTCTGTAGATCTACTATCTTTGGTGCGTGGCAGCGCTGACACGCACATCTACTGTACAAGTACAAGTCAGACCGCAGAGAGAATTCCTCCACTGACGAGGCAATGAAAAACACTCCAAACAGACGGAATGAGCCTCGCAGGGTCCCATTTGAGAAGGAGCGCATCCTCCCAAACCTTGAGAGGAAAATGAGTGTCAGGTGAGAGCTTCCGTCTCGGAGGTTTTCTTTATTTTGTATCTGTGGGAGATCGAGGACAGAACGAGGGGAAGAGAGTGCAGGGGAAAAGGGGGCGATAAAATAGAGAGACAGTAGAAACAACTGCACAAACATTTACTTAAAAATATGCAGCCGTAACACCCTTTCGAAGCTGGGCAAACATTTGCCCATCGAATCGAGCTGTTTGCAGATGAAATTCGCAGGCAGGGTCCAGGGAGGTGATGATGAGAAGAGAAAGAGGGAAACTATTTGTCATTGCTGGGTTACTCTGAGGGCTGGAGAGCAAGGCCTTTTATCACTGTCTGAGACACACACGCACACTTGCAGGCATGCACGCACACACACACTCACATATGTCACGTGCGTAGTCTCACGTGTATGTATGCTCACAAACACACACACACATCCACACACACACACACACACACACACACACACACACACACACACACACACACACACACACACACACACACACACACACACACACACACACACACACACACACACACACACACACACACACACTGTACTATCTGTCTGTCTGCACATTCCTGACACACTTCTTTGGCACATACCTCCACATAGCTACACACACTGAGACAACACAGCTGGCGGAAAGGTTAGAGTTCAAAGTATTTTGCACTGAAATACAGTTCACAGAGTTGAATATGTTTAACCACATGAACCCCAGAGTCCCGATACTCTGGAGCCTGCATTCACAAAAAAACAAGCTCCAAACATGTTGTACTGTGCAAGCTTGTTAGACTGTTTGTTCATCATTGCCATTATCTAAAAAAAATAATGATGACGTGCCCAGTATAGCTTTAAAATTGTTACAGTAAATATATTTTTAGAATATATAACTTGCCTCTATGGGTAAACGTGTTCCCACAAAGTACCACTGGCGTAAAAACGATGAATACTTTTTGTGTGGTCTTCAGTATATTGCAGTAATAACGTGTGGTTGTCACAAAATCCCAAGGCCTATACCTGGACTTGTCTCACGGCACACACGCTGTGCTTGGGAAGCACTGCAATAGATGACTAAACAATGCTAAACAGTGTCTTTAACCGTGGAGGGAAACTGCAGGAGAATGCGCCATGATTCACTCGCCCCGCGCCATTCCCACTGTTAAATCTGAGCCAATCGCTCAGCGCTCGATTCCCTTTCTTTCTCTTACTGTTACCATAACCTTGGGATAGACAAGTGGACCTGTCCCTCTACGCCAGTATAAAGAAGCCCATGGAGCGTGATTGAAAATTGCTTTATTGCTTTATATGCGACTCTCATTTTGTTGCCAATCCAATTTATTTATGGTGTGGCAGAGCGGCACTACACCTGCGCCGAGCTGTTGGGGAAGATTATTACTTCTGAATAAAAAGGAAAGAGAGAGAGAGAAAGAGAGAAAGAGGGAGGGAGAGAGAGGATCAGTGTGCACGGCAGGGCCATCTGCAGAGAGACTATTACCGCATGTCTGTCTCTGTTTTTTTTCCTCTTCTCTTCTTCTGTTCTCTCGTTCTATTTTCCTGTGTTCTTTCGCTCTCCCTCTCCTCGTCTTCCTTTGTTCTTTTGTGCCCTCTTCGCTCCTCTTCCGTCAACATCCCACCTCTTGCTTATTCCCTCCCGCATGTCCAGAATCTCTGAGATTGTGTTCTTGAAGTATAGTTGACCTCTTACTCCTCACTGCACAACTGAGTTTCAGGAAGAACATGTAAATCTAATTTTTGGATTATTTTATTTGCGCATCTATTTACAAGAAATTCTGATGTTATTATGGGGTGAGGATACAAAGGAGAGAGACACATACATAGATTCAACCCATAATAGCTAGTTGATCTCGGAGGCATAGCCACTCGCAGTTGCAACTGATCTTTGAGTCATGTTTTGGGAGCTTTCAGTTTATATGGAATATAATAAGAATATTAAGAATTTGTCAAATCTTAATATATTCATATTTGGTCCAGTCTAATGCTCCTTATAAGATAAGATATTTCTACAGTAGACAGAAATTGTGCCATATTACTCTAAATAGAATTAATGGGGGTCAGTCATACAAACATATGGAAGCGCTTGTGCTAAATTCTCTTAGCACAAGCTTCCATAATTGTAGTTTTAAGGAAAGGTAAGAACAATAAAGAAATAAAGTAATATTTTTGCGGCCTCTTCCGCTGCACCGTTTAGCTTTACTGTAGAAACAGTAAAGGGGGTGGTCTCATGCTTGCATTCAACCAATCACCGACATTCATGAATGGGGCTGTAGTTATCACAGGACTTAAGGTAAGATAACTTCGGAATGTACAGTGCATGCATATGGTGCATGGTCAGAAATGGCGATGGAATGAGGCTTTTAAAATGACATCAGATATAGTGTAACATATACCTATATCCATGGGGTACAGCAGAGACAGATAGAGCATATGCCTCTGTCGCTGCGCGTTTTATAATGTACAACCAAATACGTGTGTGACAGATGCACAGACGGACAACTCGGCCTGGCTTCCATAGTAAGTGGCTCACTGCATTTGCAATAATCTCACGACTTACGTGGAGGTGAGAGATCATTTGTCAACGTTAACAAACCCAGTAAACCCCAGAATGACATCATGATGATGTCATGATGATGTTATGATGACGTCCTCCTGTCACTAGTTGAAATAACTAGGACCGTACCCGTTGAATATGTGAACCACATATGGCTCTGTCCCTTTTGTGCCCATATATGGACATATAGCGTGGCACATATTTAGTAGAGCCCGACCGGTAGAATCGGTATTCCATATCGGGCACTGATATAAGGGGTCCCCCGTCTATCGGTGGTTCTGTCGTATCGGTGAAATTTTAAAAAAAGCAGCGAAAACACTAGGCCTGATCTTCGATCACGATTTCCGTGATCATACTTGTTCAGTCAACCTGTCTGTAACAACGTCTATATTTAGACAACAGGGTCGGCTGTGGTGGTGTTGGGGAGCATGTTTTAAGTTGAACTGAGCAATGAAATGATGGCTGGTTCCAAAAATGAACCAGTCTTTAATGTGTAATGTCCATGATATTTACACTGGAATGAATGAGCCTGGCTCATGTCCTAGCCTTGGGTGGCTTATTGAAAGGTCTATTGGCAGGTTGTGAATCTGAAAAAAGACAATGTTTTTTATATCATTGAGTGCCTTACACATGCGTGCGTGCGTGCGTGCGTGCGTGCGTGCGTGCGTGCATGCATGCATGCATGCGCAGGTGAGAGAGAGGCTTAGGCATTACCTGCTCGTCCTGCCACATTTACCTTGGGCTTATTAGCCTATAAAATCATCATATTTTGGCCCTCTGTATTTGTTTGATTGCTTTTTCCCCATGTCATTGAAAATATGTGAGATGTTATGTTACACCCTATTGATTACCGGTCTTAATTAAAATTTTAATTAAAGTTTTTTATGGTCTGCGTTTCACTTGTGATAATAGTATGGAGAGAGGAGATCCTCACCTCCATAAATCTTATCTTTATTTGCGGCGGCCAGCCATCAACAAATACAACTGTGTACATAAAATTTTACTAACATTGATTTTGAAAGTATTAATATTACTTTACATCGGAGATGTATTATTCAATTTAGGACCGCAAAGCATAAAATCCCGGCTCTATAACTCAGTTAATGAACAGGAAAAGTCCATTACAAAGCTATCAGCAGACGCGTCATCTGATCCACATAAGTGCCTTTGATAGAAGCAGAATCATTTACTTTAAGCTGCACAGAAGGCTCCTTTTTATAACCGCAACACAATGTGTTGTGAAGCCACCGTGGGCTCAGATGAATGGCTGGTTGTTCTTGCCTCCGGAGAATGCAAAAGAACTCATCAAGCGTGTCCCGGTTTCATTTCTGTCTCGTGTATCTGTCTTTTGGATCACCTTGCGTCGTCACCATGCATCATCTGCATCATATTATCGTGATAAACGTTCGGTGGAACTCTAATCTAGTGAGGAGCCTGTGGGAAGGTTCATCACGGGCGCGGGCAGAGAAATCGATGTGCCTTTCTCTCCCTAAATACACGGCTTTTCTATTCTAATGTGGGCTAATTCTGTGGCAGCGTAATTGGACGACAGTGTGAAATATGAAAAAACATTTACTGTATTCAATTTGTTGGACAAACTGTTTCCCTGCAATCTGCAGTAACCGTGCGGATCCTCCCAGTCTTTCTTTTATTGCAGTTGATTATCACAAGAACAAAGGGAGGAGAAGAGGGAAAGGTATTTTTGTTTGTGTTGTCTGTGTCACACTCACTTTTAAATCGCCAGAGGGTCAGTTAAGGAGAGAAAGCTGAAGCCAGGAGTAGGTCTGCGGGGAGAGAGCGGTGGAGAGAGAGAAGTATAGACCGATACAAAGAGGATGATGACGTGTTGATGAAAGAAGGGGAAAAAAAGACAGAGAAAGGAATGTTAGTTGGAATGTTAAAAACGAGACACAGACGAGCATCTGAGATGCTCCGTCTTCTTCCCAGCAGTGCGTTAATTAGAGGAATGCAAGCCTTAAATGAAGCGCTAAGTAGCGTGGAGGACACAGTAATGAACAGAGACTGGCCTGGCACTGGGTAACATGCTGGAGGCCCTGTGTGGTATAACCTAAGGACTTCCGTCTCACATCCCACCTTTCCGTTACAGCACACCATAACGTCTAGCTGCCCCCTCTATCTATCCTGCCCCCCCTGGCTTGTTCCCCGTATGTGGCGCTCTCCCAGGTCTAGCCTGTGGAAAACAGGGGCGGATCTAGGCATGGGCATGGGGGGGGCAATGCCCCCCTAAATACCCAGTCTGCCCCCCCCCCAAACACGATGCCATGCAAAACAACCCAAGATATTTCAAATTAAAGTCCTTATAATTAAAATGATTTGAAACACTACTACTGCTACTAACTACAATTTTGGCACCACTAAACCAACAGCATTTCATCATTGAAAACAGAAAACTCTCTGAATCAGACTTTTAGCTTTATGCATGCTGCGTGCCTGTTGCAATCTCAACAACAACTGATGTTATTTTTGATGCTTTACTTGCCTAATATAAGTCCTGTAACCAAAAATCCAAGCCGCCCCCTACCATTTTCTCTTGCCCCCCCCGAATGGGACATGTTACATCCACCCCTGGTGGAAAAGAGAAAAAAAAAAGCAGTCCGGACAAATGTCCTCCCAATGGGACAGCACCACGGGGACTTCATTGTGCCCCTGTCACCCTCCCTCCTACACAGGGCTGACTGATGTGTCCCACCATTGTTTTCTGAGGGGATCATTGGAATCATTGAGTGGCGTGTTGTTTTAAGGGCTAAGCTCTAACCAAAGGGCTCCATTGTGTGAAGCCATGCTGCTCTCGGCTGCTAACGGCACAGGGGCTGGATCCTAACAAGACCGGCCATCAGGACCCCCTTTAGAATGATTTGAGTAACTCAGTTACAGAGAATTGATTTGACTCTTCCCCTGTTCAACCTTTTTCTTTGTCATGTTTGCGTCATGGTTGGGAGAGCATGTTTCACATTTGTGATATTTGTATACTAGAGGTGGAACGATTCACTTACCTCACGATTCAATACAATATTTAAGGTTCCGGAATCAAGTTATATTGCGATTCTTAATTATGGTGTGTTTTGATTCGATATGTCGATATATTGCATCCCCCCACACAAATTACTCTGCTTTTATTTTTATTTATTTATAATAGAATATTTTAAAACAATTCTAAAGTATACGGACCCTGACAAATTCAAACAACATGGACATTTTAAATCGATTTTAAATTATATGGACCATGAAAAGTTCTTTCCCTTCAATGCAGCCAGATAACATGAACCTGCCGGTTCGATATTGATATCATGGCATTAATAATTGTGATATATTGGCGTATGTTTTTTTTTTTTTTTTTGCACACTCCTGGAAAGCAATGCCTAAATAACGTCACTAGTTGCCATCATTAGCCATTAGAAAACACAGGAAATTAATACATTCACATATATACCCAAATACAGTGTACCTACACGAAAACACTATGTTCATACTGTAGGACGGACCATGCAACGTTGTGCACATATAGATATTTATCATTATCCACAGAAAGTACACACACATAAGACGCATGCACACGCACTCCCATTCACAGGGACACTAATCATAAATTCTCGCACATGCACTTTACACAAAACTGCGTCTGATCAGCAATTCTTTTAGAGGTGAGTATTGACAGGTTTTGTTATTCATAGCATATTCAAGCTATTATATTTTCCCTCCCATCCCGCTGTAATGTCCCCGGCGTTGCGGAACGCATTGGTGGCTATCATTTGCAGTCTCTTTTTAAAAAACGTCTTGAAGCGTGACATTATTACCCATGAGCCATAAGGAGGACTATTCAATGACCAAACAGGGCCAGTTGTTCCTTTTATGGCTGCCACGCTCTGGGTGAAGCGCCTGGGTTCAAAAGGGCATGGCCTGCCTGCCCCCGTGACACGCCGAGACCACCTTTTTATACCTTCCTTAATCGAAACACTATGTACTACATCAGAGTTATGCTTTGGGCAAATTAAGGTCACCATATTGATTTCATATTTGTCATTACACGCCGCGTATCTGTTCACTATATGCTCACAAATCCTCCTGTTTGCCCCCCACCCTCGTCGCTGAAGACATGTACCCCTCATCCCCGCAGTATATCACCATTCATACGGCCATATTTACCCACCCGCTGCATTGTTGTTCTCCTTTGTTTTTCGGTGCAGCAGTAGCGCCCACAGGCCCCACAGCTCGGACTGAGTCAGCCTTCAAGGCCTTTCTCTCTCTTTTTTTTCATTGTCCCAGAAAGTCACTTATAGAGCTATAAAGGAATCCAGTCGTGGCGAGTGCTTTAAACATAGATTTGTTGTCTAGCATTTGTCAAAGGTCAACAGTGAACAAGCCCTTTGGTGGCCATTAAGCCCCAGCACTGAACTTGTTCTTGTTCTTTTCCGGCGATTGGGGTGATTAGGAAATAATCTGTAACTTCTGTCGGGGGCACGCGTATAACACGCCCGTACGTACGCACGCACGCACGCACGCACGCAGCAGAACATCTCAAACACGGGTGATACATAACAGGGCTGAAAGGTCACGTCAAGTGGCATGTTAGTATTTCACTTTAACTTTGATTAAAGATTTTTGGAAAAGATGGGAAAACGACTCAATAGCGGTGCGGCCCTCCCTCTTCCACTGCCGCGCCCGGGGTTCTATATTTCCTGCAGAAATCGATAAGGTGGGAACTGAAGAAGCTATTGCTGCGCTCTCTCTGGGTACGGCACTCCTTCATTCATCCTCAGCACCTCCAATGGATCATGGGAGGGCCACAGGAGCATACAAATACAGACAGAGCTCTCTCTCTCTCTCTCTCTCTCTCTCTCTCTCTCTCTCTCTCTCTCTCTCTCTCTCTCTCTCTCTCTCTCTCTCTCTCTCTCTCTCTCTCTCCACACACCGCACCACCATGCATTTCAATCTTGTGGACTTTAAGTTCCAAGTTTGCAGAAGTTAACATGGTGTGTGTGTGTGGCAAGAGGATTCCAATGAAATGTCATTACAGTAGCAAAACGCGGGGTTTCCAATTGAGTTATGGGTGAAAGGCTAACATAAAAATGTCTTCCACAAGAAGTAATGCACGACAAGGTGTCCTGGTCTTCGAAAATAAGGCACAAAGCATATTTTAAGAGTTCCACATCACAAAACGAAATTAGATTACGCATAATATCATTCATGCAGTACAGAAGATCGTTGACCATTACAGTACCGAGCCTTTCGTCGAAATGCTAAATTGTTAAATTAAATCCAATAAAAGCATTTATTGACATGTACAACGTGTGACCCCAGATTCAAAGATACGTCATGGATTATTAATTTCCAATAGCCCTATAGATGCTAGAATTAAACACTGCTGTGTGTTTTACAGTAGCCCCACATGCCACATGTTTAACAGAGAAACATATTCCTCAGTTTAAAGGACATCACATAGGAGGCATTTAAAGTATACTTAAGCTGGCTGTCAGCATAAAGAGCAGATAAACACATACACAGCTTAGTGGACACTTTCACACTCACACTCAATTATGCTGGCCCTACTTTAGTACTTACATGCACACACTTATTGCAAGCAAAGCCTGGACGCACGCATGCACACATGTATGTGTGCATGCACAAACATGCACACATCACTCTCATAGACGTGCACGCTCACTTTGCAAGTATGTGCTGCATCATCACACACAAATGATGGTAAGCCTTGTTGAAAATTACCAAAATAATGTAAATAAACAGTGTCGGGTAATATTACTTAGGAGAGTAATGTCTTTCCTTAAGTATTATAGATGACTTTTACTAGAATCAATAGTAAAACCAAGCCCCTTACAACTGCACAATAACACAGTTTAGTTACTTTTTTTTTTAGAACAGATTTACAAGCTATCAACAGATAACAGAGATGTGTTGACTGTTGATAGTCGTAAATCTGTTTTCACATGTGACAGCTTGTGGTGTACAGAATGCTGTGGTGGATTAGGATCTACAAAGTAACTGCATTTCTCTGTTATCTGTTCATATAGCTTGTAAATCTGTTAATCTTCGCATGCAACAACAAACTCAATTGTAATAAGTAAAGAGATGTGTTTTAGTGGAGTAACATATTAAACGATTTTGGAAGAGTAATATTGTCTACTATTGACTACTAATATTGACTACTTTTGCTACTTGCAGGTAATAATATTACAGTAATGTGTAATTCGTTACTGCCCAACACCGTGCATAACACATGACAATATACACATACACAAGTTCTCTTATATGCATCGCATCACATTTCCCCCCTCCCCACTAATACACCCAGAGGCCCCATGTGCTGAGGCTATTACCCCAAACACACTCACTCTCTCTCTCAAGACAGTGAAATCGAGCGTTTTGCATAACAGTTGTGACACTTTTGCATAATATTCGGTTTTGAAGAGGTGGACCATTTTCCCTACTAAGCATAACTCTAATCCTTAATCCTAAGCATAACCTCTGTAAAACCTAGGTCTAAACCTAACTCCTAACCCCTAACCCTATGAAACGTCGCAACAGTTACCGTATAAAAACGCAGCAACTTATGTTGCGGTTGCAAATGGATTTCGCCCCTCCTGCTCTCTCTGTCTCTACTAGCTGACCGCCCTGCAGGATGAATGTTAGCCCCCACCGCAGGGGGGATGCAGGCCAATTTGTTAGGCCCCGCACTGATTAACTGTAATATGAATGTAACTGTACGCACACTCAGGGGAGTTGGGTGCCGGCCACAATTACCGCCGACCCTGCCGTAATGGGAAACAAATTTGCGGGAATATCGCTGGTCATCCGTCTTTATTTGCGCGTGGTAATGAGGGGTGTGTGTTACAGTTCCAGCAAGGCTGTGTCAAAGGCAAGTCTGACCAGGGCTTTCAGGGAGCAGACAGAGAGACAGGAGAGTGGATACAGGCACCAGGGCGATGCACAAACAAGTAGACACAGGCTGTGGGGCACAGAATAGTGGCTGGGAGGTTCAGTCCAACAGGCAGAGCAGACAGAAAGTCTACCTACCCATGGGCAGGTAGACAGAATTGGACTGGCGCATAAACGAGAAGCCAGACAGTTGAGTGTGACTGAAAAGCAGGAAAGTATAGAGTTCTGGTTGAAAGACAGGTGAGATGTCAGACACACAGTTACGGTTGGCCAAGTGGTTCTCAAACTTGGCCAAAGATTGTTTTGGAAGGGGCACGGTGACACAGCGGTATAGTGCTGTCGCCTCACAGCTCCTGGGTTCGATTCCCGCTAGGGACATTGTGGGTGCTATCAGCGTGTCTCTTCTGCCGCGTCATCCATGCATACCCGAGGCGGGGTTGACTAAAGGGCCTTTCTGTGTGGAGTTTGCATGTTCTCCCTGTGTCCCCTAGGGTAGGTATACCCTCACAAAAACATGCAGTAATCTTGGACTTTGAACTGCCGCTCCTGCAGCCAGGGTGCCTGATGTAGGTGACAGGAACTGGTTGGAATAACATGTTCCTTCCATGTGCTATGTAGGTGAAAAGCTTGGACTCCTCATGCATTGAAGGAAGTATGAGGCCAGTATGCTGCCTTCTCAGGTTGGTGGAGGGGGTGCAGTGTAGAGTCCAGCATCACAAAAGGAATTGGCACTGGGTAAAAAAAGATGTAGTTGGACACAGACCCCATTTGTTTTTTTTTTATTCATTCATTCATTCTGACAGCCCTATAGACTCGGGGGGGGGGGGGGGGATTAGTATTAGTATTAGTAGAGATTAGTATTTTGACGTCTTTTCTGTGCTTGACTGGGAGCCAGTGAAGGTCTCGGACGTCCGGTTTGATTTGGACGTTGATCTGGTACCGTCCTAGTGAGATCTCAACATTTTATGAAAATAACTAATGTACAAGTTCACAACTTGCCAAAACATTAAATAGGGCTTAAATAGGTACATTGTTAATCATTTTGCTGATGAGTCCTTGGAACTCCCTCAAGGACCCCTGAGGGAACCAGTGATGCTGGATACGGTGACAGACATACAGTAAGTTTAGAAACAAACTTTAAATTAAAACTTGTGCGTATAGGGCACTGCGATCATGTATGAAGTCACTGTGTTACAGTAGGTGGAATTGCGTGATGGGTTGGACATGCTGTATAATGGTAGGGTGGATCAATGCCTCAGCAACTCCATTGCCTTCTATTGATCTATCTATCTAGATGGATCTCATCTATCCTATCTATCTATCTTCTATATCTATCTAAAACTCTATTACATCTATAACCACACATCTTTTCTCTGTAGGAAAAGAAATCTAAAAAAAATATAATACTATATTGGATATTCAAATTGTTATCTAAATATATATATAATTAAAATACGTTTGCGCACAATAATTTAACTAGTGAGGTTGTCCACTTTTAGTGCACACGAAATCAGATTTATGTATTCAGACCTGCTAGATTTCGTCACTTGCAAAAAAGAACTGTCCTGAATATACTGGTATGGTATAAAAGGCTCTCTGTAAACATAATGCATTTTGAGAGTTTCTCCCTGTAAATCAACCCCAACACCAGCCCCCCCCCCCCCCCCCCCCCCATCAGCCCCCCAATGTACGCTCCACTGCTCTCTGGATAAGCGTCACTAAAGTGGCATTCGGCAGGACATGTCTTGTCAAAGATGCTAAACCATGCAAGTCGGAGCCCGGTCCCACTGCATGAGTCCCTCTAAATGAGATGTCCACGGGGATAATGGGACGCTTTGCAAGCTAGCTAGCTCTCTGCGTGACTCTTTTCATGCCAATTAGACTCTGTGATATAGTCACAGCAGTTTGCATGGCGAGCTCCCACATACCCATCTGATCACAGGCTTGGCCGCACATATGGTATAGCTGCATGTGTGTGTGTGTGTGTGTGTGTGTGTGTGTGTGTGTGTGTGTGTGTGTGTGTGTGTGTGTGTGTGTGTGTGTGTGTGTGTGTGTGTGTGTGTGTGTGTGTGTGTGTGTGTGTGTGTGTGTGTGTGTGACTACCTGGGAAGACATTGCCTTATTCATTTTGGGGTGGGGTATTTTGGTAAAACTTTGATTCATGCTTTTATTGACAGAACAGTATGAATACACGAAACAGGGACAGAGATGGGGAGTGACATGCGGGAAAGCGCGTCGGGGTCGGGAGTCGAACCCAGGCTGGCTTAGCAGCCTATAGGTTCCCAGACGGTTGAGCTAATCGTCTGGGCCTATATTGGCCCTCTTTACTATATTTTTCACTTACAATTTTTATCCCATGATTTTTGCAACCCATTTTTCCACCCAGTGTCCATTGCCTAAGCTATAATTCCTGATGTGCCATTAGCACCCACTCAAATAAATGACAAGTTACAGAAACATGGCATTTCATCCGAAAGCATCCCTTTTGAAATATCTACAGGGTTTTTTTCCCTCAAATCACCACAATTGACTCTCCTGCCACCCGATTCTCTCTAGCTCCCTCTACTGTCTCCTCCACTTGCCCTCTAGGTGTTCCATGTGTCAGTGACAGCATTAACCCCCTCAGACAAAAGGAAAATGGCTGGTAATGACACTAATGAAGTGTGACAACGGGACAGAGCCTTCCCCGCTGACACGCAGGGGCCCCCAAAATTGGATTAGTGATTAACCATGTTGTCCCAGATTGAGTGAAAATGGCCGTGGCGACACAAAGGTGCTCTGTCCCCACAAACTCCCCTGCTGGTAAGGGATGCCCCAGGAGGAGAGAGGGGAGAGGAGAGAGGGAAGGGAGCCGACTGAGAAAGACGGTGTTAGGGGGAGTGGTGGTGGGACGGTGGGGTGGGAGGCAGGGGGTGTCCCCGGGGCTGGGTAGCAGTGCCACGTCTGGAGGCCCCACTGTGCAGTGAAATGAGAAGGTCCTCTGTGCACCTGAGCAAAGCCTGGGACGGGCCCCCGAGGCGATGGGATGGGGAGAGCCTGGACAGAATCCTCCTTTTTTTGGCTCTCTCCCCTTCTGTCT
>CM076979.1:37687338-37889838 GCA_039105355.1 Benthosema pterotum
GATTAATATTTTACATGTTATTATCCTCTGTCCATTACCACAGCAAATTAAACTATAAATCACCCCCTCTGCCGGTGTCACCGGATCATAAATTGTCTCTCCCCTTAGCCTGCGCGCTGCTCAGGCACCGCGCCGCGCAAGGTCTTCTGTTTGGTGAGACAACAAAGTGGGGAAAGTGCCTGTGTTCTTTAGCCTGAGTTATGGACTAGTCACGGTCACCATATACATCAGAGCCGTGAAAAATGGAGAGTTTGTTCTGCTATAAAACAAAAAGGAAAGCATGCACCCCATTGTTAAAAGTTTGCACTTGTGCAGGTGTCACATACTTGGATTTAAGCAGCGAATATGCACCTCCTGCCGTTTGTGATTTCCCTCTATGTCAAATATAATAGAACTACATATCTTTAATTAAGTTGTTGATTTAAACGTTTGTATATCTAAATCAAAATCAATGTTATGAATCAAATATTGCTTATTATTGTTAAGTAATGACTTGTTGAGAAACATATAATAACATCACGTTAACCACCTTATTCATATTTTTTCCAAATAAGCTAGTGCCATGTAACATCGGCTTGTAGTGATAGTCTGCTAGTAAAGCCTGCACACATAAACCCCATCCTCTTCCAGACAGAGATGGTTGCTTGCCGGCGTTAAATGGAAATTCAGATGGAGCTGTATAGATAAATATTTTTTCCCTGACCGTTTAGGCCCATTTTTCCCCTGGATATCATCTAAAGATATCAGATGACCTTTTCTGCCTTGACATTTTTTTTCTCATTTCCCCCCTCTCTCTCTCGCACCCGTTTTTGGCTAGAGATGCGAATGCGGTGCCTCACCGGCGCCTGGAAATCAATTTATACAGTCCTCCGTTGCATGTAGGAAGAGATGGGCGGCGCGCGGGGCCAGATATAATGACACGGCCAATTGCATTGTGTTGGGCTGCGAGGGTCAAGTGGGGTCTGAGTGTGCCACGGATGTGGGCTTTGTTCACGCGAGGGGGGCATTAGGCAGGAATTACACTGCAGGGTCAAGTGACCCGCCGCCCGAGTAGGGCGGGGGGACCCTCATCATCAGCCCTGGGAGATGAGAGTGACATGGGATGACACTCAGGAGGAGGGAGGGTAGGAGGGGTGGAGGAACACTCTCCACTAAACACTTCACCTGCTGATAGGTGCCGTTGACCCTTCCTAAATCTCATCAACACCGCCCAATGCACAGGGAGATGGCGTGGGATCTTCCCTGACATCTCCTTCTACCTCTTACCTCTCCGCCATCCCGACTCCAAGCCTCGCTCTCTCTCTCTCTCCCTCGCTTTCAAATACACACTCATTTGTATACAGACACACATACACCTGGATTTACTTATCTATCTATCCATCTGTCTAGCGGATGTAGCGGATATCCCTGCTGAAGATGGCAATACTCATAGACTGATCCCCTCTAAGCCTCCACAGCATCCCCCAGCAGATACAGTCCCTCTGCACCTCCAAATGATTTATCAATTTACAATGTTTGTTAAGACGGCTTTGCTACCGAGTCCCAGTGGCTCCAAAGGCTGCGGCCAGTATAAGCCTCTCGAGGGCTTTTTGAGGGCCTCCCCAGCCCCAACTGTTGACCTTTATCTCCTGCCCATTTCAAATGTGCCGGACACTGTTCTGTTCAATAAACGAGAAATATATGATTGAAAAAATGTTTTTCTTAATCAGGCAAAGTAGCACATGGGCTTAGTGTAGCGGCGAGGCCAAACGGATCAGGCCGGCGTTGTTTGTCAATGGAGCCCAGGGATGTGAGAGTGGCCAAGAGGGTCTTGACCCCCCAGTGGACCAATGAAGTGCATAGATCTGGGGTTAAGTCATCTGGCCTGGCCGACCATTCACTAGTCCCTTTTCCCCATAATTACTGATCAGACAAACTTTTACTCTCTTCTTCTTCTTCTTAAATCAACACCAATCTATCCAGCAGAACAACCCTGCTGCCCTCGGACAGTGACATTATACTAGGTCACCTATTGGTCTTTCCGTTTTTTTGCTTGCTTTACCAAATGTAGTTGTCATCTGTAAAGAAGATAATCGAACAACACACTGAGCTTACAGTATAAAGGATGAAAGGGTTTGCCACAGACATTTCTTATTTTATTTTCATAACAAAATGCATTCATGTAATTGTAAATGGTTAATCTTGGATCGTCTTTTTTTTGTACTGTATGATCGCTTTAGATCTCATATTGCAACTGTAAGTGTCTCTACCTTTTGATCACACTGTTTTAATGAATAAAACACCATTTGTTTTATTTCATTTTAAGAGACAAATGCAGAAGGAGAGAGGGATTACTGTACATATGACAAAGGCGCCGAGTTGAGAATTGGCAAACTCAAACTAAATTTGACTTTTCTGACGTTTACCGAAGATATAATTACAATCCGTGCAGTCAGTCAACAGCTCTTGTGTGGACCGACTGTAGCATCTGCAGCAGACAACCACACCGACTCTTAATTTCCTCTCATTGCCGCTGACACACAATACACTGAAACGTGCGAGAACACAGACTTATGCATTCCACCCGGAGAGGCACAAATACAAACAGCTTGCTCTCTCTCTCAGTGGTTTCTTCCCCACCTCAGACATGCATACATAACTACAGCTGGCTGCCTGTTTAATCTGATGAGGATGCAAAACAAGATCACGGAGCGAGCGAGCGAGAGAGAGAGGAGGGGTGGTGGGGGGGATAAACAGCACAATACTAAACAAGAGACAGACTGGGAGGGGCGAGAAAGAGAGAGAGAGAGCGAAAGCCGAAATGATCAGCAGGAAAAATCTGAGCATGGGAGATAGAAAGAAATCAAGTAAGATAAAGAGAATCAAGGAGAGAGAGAGAGAGAGAGGGAGAGAGAAACGGAGAAAGAAAGAAGGCGAGAGAAAAGGAGAGCTTTGAGGAGAGAGAAGGGGGGAGATGGGGGGAGGGACGGAGTGAAAGTGAGCGAAGGAGCAGAATGGCTTCTGTCAGCCGAGGCCCTCGTCGGGTGTAACACTAACTGTAGCGACAGGCTGATGAGTCAGTGTCTGTTTAAATGGCAGCCTGTCAGGCCTGCAGCTCTGAGGTGGGCTGCCGACCTGTCAGGGCCCCTGCCACATTAACCGGCTGACCCTATCATCCCTAACATTGCTCCACCGCCGAGCCTGGCTGTCACTAACTCTGCCATTGGGGCTTTCCAGAGATCTGCCAGAGAGGGCAGGCGCGGCCACCTCTTAGTGTTGTTTATTGATTTCTGACCCGCCGCTTAATAGTTTTCCCAGTCCCCCTGAATGGCTTTTGTAAGCAATAGGGTTTGTACATCTCACAGATCAATACCTTTTATATTTACAATAAAATTGAAACGGCTCCTCGGGTGGGGGGCGCCGCGGCGCCCCTCGGCATTTGTCATCCTTCTGCGAGGGAAAACTATGTCATTATCTGAATTAAAACATTTATTTCTGATTAAGAGAGTGTCCTATCTCATTAATTTTCCCCTTTCCAATACGGGGGGAATGGAATCCTATTGATTTTTGTACTTTTTACACGTCTCCACTACTGGGAAGATAATTGAGAAGTTAGCCAGAATAAATGAAGTTTCTAGTCTAGCAGGGCAGCCAATACCTTGGAAATGTGAGGTGTTTTTGTGGTAGCAGGCCTTTAATTTTGTGCCGGCAGAAGACAGGGGCACTGAACAAATTGGATTAAGGCTGGGGATGGGGGGACTTGGGGCCTGAGGAGATAGGGGGTCCCAAGGCTATGTCAGGTGTGTGTGTGTGTATGTGGGGGGGGGGGGTCTCAACATTTCAGCAATAATAAGATTGCACCCCCTCCAATTTTCCAGTCCAACTTCCAGCCCCCCAAAGACACCACAGGAAGAACAGATTGAAGTAACTGAAGCCTCGTAATGGCGCGTTCGTTCCCTCCCCCGGTTTATTGTTGAGGAAGAATTGGAAGACTGTAATCAATGCCTGAACTGGGCCTTTCAACACAGCTGTCATGCATTGATTACGCATTATCAAATTAATGAGATCAAATTGAGTCATGTCTCACTGTTTGTTTCTTGGTTTTCTTTGTTTTTTCCCCCACACACTACAAGAAACCTTTCTCAGTTCTGAAAGGAAATATTTTGTTTTTTTCTTTTGTTTCTTTGCAAGGAAACGGTTGCTTTGTGCTAATTTACCAAATTAATTTCAGGACATTAACTGCAATGGAATAATGAAACAAATTAATCAATTTTGTGACTGATTTGTTTGTAAATGAACGCAATTAAGAAATCACCTCGGGCGATTAAATAGGCGATATTAGTATTCATCTTAGACGTTGTAGTAAAACACAGAAATCTTTCAAGAAAACAGATGCAGAATTAAATGCACAATTGCAAGGCATGGAAATGACATTGTTTATTCTGTGTGTGTGTGTGTGTGTGTGTGTGTGTGTGTGTGTGTGTGTGTGTGTGTGTGTGTGTGTGTGTGTGTGTGTGTGTGCTGTGTCTGTGTCTGTGTCCGTGTGGTGTGTGCGCATGTGTGCGTGTATGTACGTACTTGTGCGTGTGTGTGTGTGTGTGCTTTTTTACTGCATGAGAAAAAACATTTTCTCCAAAACACCTATACCTTACTGTATGCACAATGTTTCTCATCCATTAATAGTTTCATATTTCCATTTGGCTTCAAGTGACTGCACCAGGCAGAGAGAGGCAGAGAGAGAGAGAGAGAGAGAGAATACGGCCGCAGAGTTGAAATGTGTTTAAATGTTGTTCTCTCACCGTGGCATGGCCAGTGTGCTGGTTTTGAGAGGACGGGGGCACCCTGTGGTCAGCTCCAGTTTGCACAAGCCCAGCGCAGCCGATATGGAGGTCGTGAATGGGGTGAGTGAACACAGCGATAGGACCTCACAAACAGTGAAAGAGGCCAGCGCCGGGCTAGCTCTGATGCCGGACGAACCTGCTTCGGGGACTGAGAGAAAATGTTGTCGGACTCAGAGAGGGCATCGTCCATCACGGCCCCAGTCCGCCTGTCAGCCGGCCGATTGTGTGAGAGGAGAGAGAGAGGGAGAGAGAGAGGGGAGGAGGGAAGGAAAGAAGCCCCTGGGTCCATCCACAAAGCAATAGTGAGAGAAAAGAGAGTGTGAAGGATTGGAGAAAGATGAAGGAGAAAGAAACGGACGTATAGGTATGGAAAGTTGAAGACAGACAGACAGACAGACAGACAGACAGACAGACAGACAGACAGACAGACAGACAGACAGACAGACAGACAGACAGACAGACTATAGGTATCAGGAGGGACGAAATCACTTCTCGACAGTGACTGCCGCCGCAAACCCTTTCTAAAAAGCTTGCGACCGTTTTTTAAACCCGCCGCAACCTTTTTAAAAACAGGTCCCGACCTTTTTTAAAACGGTTGCAACCTTTTTAAAAAGTCAAAGGTTAAGGTTTTAATGAGCTTAAGTTTAGGGCTAAGGTTAGGGTTTTGCGACCATAAAAAAAAAAAAAAAACATTGCAACCTTTTTACCAATGGTCCCATAGTTTGGAAAAAATGTTGAGGTTTCTGACCTCTAAAAAGGATTGTGACTGTTTTACAATAGTTGCAACCTTTTTTTTAAAAGGGCTACTCACTCGTGATCTCACTTTCTCTTTGTGTCTATAGCAGTATGTATGCATTTATTGAACTCATTGACCAACCACACGACCGGCTTACCTGCCACATGGCTTCTGAGAAGTTGTAAAGGCTCAAACATACTTCAGGGTGAAGTTGAAGGTTTTTTTTTCTTCACCCTGGATCATATATACTCCAGGGTGAAACCTTAAGAAACTACACCGCGGTGAAACCCTTTCACTGCGAGTCGTTTCACACTGGAGTATGTTTGAGCCTTAACTCTCCACTTCATCATGCCTCCATTCTCCTGCTCTGCTGTGCCTATAGTAGTACATAGGGTTGTAACAACATAGTAACTGTATCGAAAGATTGTTATTATTTTTTAAAAATCTAATCTAAAAAGTTTATTGTTATGTAAACATAAAATATCATATCAATTGACTTGTAAGTACTTTTTACATTGTATTTAGCAATTATTCAAAGAAAAAAAAAACATATTGTGTACAAATACATTGGCCATCTATATGCCAGATCACTGTTTTTACTTATATTCTGTATATTTGAAAATCCAGATGCAGTATCCACATGTTTTACACATATTTAATGTATTAGATCATTTGAATCAAATTGTATCGCACGCCAGAATGAATCAATATCGTCCAAGTATCGCACCATCAACAATGTATCGTGATACGTATCGACTTGCTGTTAAAATGTATCACTACACCCCTAATAGTACAATGTCTCCCTGCTTTTCCCTGGTCCCCCCACAACTCCCGTCCATCATGGACAGATGGGTGTGTGAGGCTGATAGGCCATGGAGTGAGCAGGGCACCTGCCAGCCGCCAGGCTGTAGCACAACAAGCACGTCTGACAGGCTACTAATTCAACCTGCGGAACAGTAAACCTCCACCAACCAAACACCAGACCTGTAGGTCCAGAGAGAGACAGAGAGAAAGAGAGTAAGGAGGAAAAGTTTTGAGAGCATGATTAGCTTGGAGAAAGTGTTGTGTAAGGCAAGTATTGTAGGGTTAAATGGGAATGCTAGAGTTATTCTTATGGGCAATCAACATAAAATGTATTTACAAACGCATACAGTATTGGACATAAATAGGAAGCAGAGCTGTGTTACATTAACCCTTTGGTAATACTATCTCATGTAACTATATAGGCTTGATACATTGCTTTGTATTCCTTGAGTTGCTTGTATTCTACTTGGCATCCTTCTTCTTTCACAGCAGCTCACAAATCTCGCTGCTGTGTTTGCACAATGTGTACTTCTTGGTACAGTGGACAGATGATTATGAAGTATAGCTCTACCTCATTTTATGTGTAGTGGGTGCATAGTCTGTCTTCTCTTGGGAGCCAGTTATATCTAGTACTCAGTAGGTTGAGTTTTTTTCTTTTCTTTCACCTGTGGCTGCTCCCCATGATCTGATGTGTTAAAACCACTCACCACCACTCTAATACTCTAATAGTTGACTGGAGTTTTCCGGGAGTATTACTAAACTAAATATATTTGACACAAATATCTGATCTACACAAAAGTTTGTAGAAGTGAAACTTTAGATCTGATATTTTTGCAGAATATTCACCCCAGAAGTCACATATGGTTAAAGACCACTTTTAATTGTAAATTGTAACTGAATATTACGATTTGCAATCTATGTTAATACATTAACATACACAATTGAGGTGTGTGTGTGTGTGTGTGTGTGTGGGGGGGGGGGGGGGGGGGGGGGTGGGGGGGGGGCAGTGGGTTGTATATGGTGTCCCTGCCCTTTTATTGAAACATTTATGTTCTGTGTCTAGGCTAGACACAACCTTTTTTACACTATCTATCCTGTTTCTGGTTTGACACAAAGTTTGACCTGGAGGTCAAATTCAATTTCTCTGCAGAAAGCAGGTTCTTTGCTCTTACCGGTAGCTCAGTGGTGAAAATGTCAGCACAGGAGCTTAGGAAACCCTGCAGGTTCAAATCCGAGGTAGAACAGAAAACTTAAATTGCGCAGCTTGTTTGTATTTAGGAGCGTTTCATTCTCTGCTGCTGTAGGTGAGCTGTGCACAACCCAGAACAGTGCTGGTGTGTGATGTAATCTGGCCTGATGCTTAAAAAGTACTCACAATCCAAAACGGCCCATTTCACAATTCCGTGATTTAATGCTGTCATGTTTTGTTTAATGTTGCAGGTGATTAAGATGGCTGTTGACTGGGGGTGGACAAAAAACAATATATCATTCAATATATCACGATTCTTAATGCCACAATATAAATATTGAATCGCCAAGTAATAATACTGTAGTATGTACAGTATTTTATTACTGTAATCTATTGTAATCAGTGTATGATTGAACCTTTCATGGCCTATATTGTTTAGAATTGCTTTAAAATGTTCTAGCATAGTAAAAGTCGGTTGTGGAGAAAAAAAATGCAATATGAGGATATATATCGAATCACAACATAATGAAGAATTGCAATATAAATCGAATTGATATGCTAAATACCGTATCAATATTGTATTGTATTGTGAGGTAGGTGAGTCAACCCCTATTGTTGACTATGTTAACCTGTAAGAATACACCTCATGTACAATTTACACTAAATTCAGTTCTGTATTAATAATCCTAATCTGTAAAGTAACTAATTGTATTCGATTAAAAAGTACAATATTTGCAGCTGAAAGCAATAGAGTATTATTTAAGGACATACTCAAGTAAAATGAAAAGTAACTCAAAATTGTTCTAAAATACAGTACTTGCTTTATTCATACCATCAATGTTATCAGACAACTCTCTGTGAATAAATATTCTACTAAAAATGTGTGTAAACTGGTGTAAAGAACAAAAAAAGTAAAACAAAACAAAACAACATCTATGAATAGTTGACATCAAAACCAACTGCAACACCTCTTTCCATTTGTTTATCTGTATAAACGTACTCACGGCCGGCCAGGAACAGTGCTCAATGAACAGCTTAATTTGCGGTTGCATTTCTATGCCCAGAGTAATCTAAGGAGGGATGCAGAAAGGTTGGGTACATTCATCACAAACACCAGCTTAACATAAGTGAAAAATTACAGGATTCCCAATGACCTTCCAACCAATCAGGCCTGGTAATTACACTCATTCATTACCAAGGAAGGGTGAGATGGAACAATACAGAGATGACCCTTCAGGACAACAAAAATGTTTATAGATGGGAACAAAGAGGAAAATGCTAATGGCCGGGGTATCTGGCTGGATGGCCATGAGACGGCGTAGAATAATAATTTTCCCTCGTCATCAACAAACAATAACTCCCTGTTGAATTCCACTGCATAATCTGCATCCCTCCTTCAAAATGCCACGGCAGCTGTCTGTATTGTGTGCCGAATGGACTGGCATACTGGAATTAGATCTACGTGCATTGATCCCCGACCAGTCTTCTTCAAGCATTTACATTACACAGTTTGATGAGGTCATATCAACATATGGAATGAATTCTGTACTGGCTATATATGTGATCGTGTTTAACATGGTTTGATGAGGTCAGATCAACATACCCTTATATATGAATTTTGTATTGACCATAATTATATGGAGCGTGTCACAAGATATGCAGGTTTTTATAATAGTAACTGCGGCCTAATACGGTCACAAAACAAAAGATCTGGGAAAGGCAGCATTTAGGTTTTTTTTAACGTTATTTATGTGTATTAATTGTATTTTGTATGATGCGATCTGCTTTTCCAAATAAAAAAAATAAATGGAAAAAAATAAAAATAAATAAATTTGTGTCCTTCAAGCCCAAACTACACCAAAGGGTCAAGATGGAACAAGGCATTTTTTTTTTTACTTCAAACACACCAATTAAGACTATTTAATTGTATTTTCCTTAATAACTATTTCAATTGTATTGAAATAGCCTACACAAATATGATTTCTTTTGTATGTCGTCTTTGCGTGTCGTCTCGTAATACACTTTGAAATGACTTGTTGAAATATGCTATATGCAAATAAACATGCCTTGCAGTGCCCTATATCAGCCCATAATTGTCATGTCATTCTGGGAGGCTGTTCCTGTAATGTAATTTCATTCAAAGTGTATTTATTGGGCAAGTGGCGTTCATAACATTCAGTACTACAATGTTCCTTCATCTATTCTGCCCAGGCTAATAGCTAAATCATTCAAGGCACACTTATTTCCCGGGACGCACAACATGTAGCCTCAACGACACTGACTTTAAATCGGATCACTATCGCACATAAATAGTGTGATGCTCCGGCATTGAACTTTTTGATTCATTCCATTTCCCTTGAGGTGGTACCCAAATGCTTTTCTCTGATTATGCAGATGTTATTACGTTTTTTTCTTTCTTTGTCGATATGTGTTTAGATGTCATTTGCTGTGGATGATGTTCTCACTGCTCAGTTTACCGCGGCCATAATAAGATCACCTGTGGTATGAATATATTTTCCCTCTCTGCTCAAGTATTTGGATTTGCAGGGTAAATGAGTTTCTCCCAGCCTTGAAGAAGGAGGGAGAGAGAGAAAGAAAGAGAGAGAGAGCGAGGGAGAGAGAGAGAGAACACATCAAGCCCATTCTCAGATTCACTTTGGAGCTTGACACCTCGGTGCTCGGGCAGTAAATGGCTTTTCTACGAGGAGAGGTGGTATAGGGGTGTGCGTGTGTGCGTGCGCACAACTGTGTGTGTGTGTTTGTAAGCGAGAGGAAAAGAGAGGGAGAGAGGAAAGGAGAGAGCCCGAGGGTGTCTCCGTGCAATGTGTGCATGTGTGTTTTGTGGCTATATGCTTGTGTCGATGTTTTGTGCATGTGTGTGTGTGTGTGTGTGTGTGTGTGTGTGTGTTGAAGAGGCTCAGTTGTACAGCCACGTCTGCATCCATGATTCCAACTCCTTTGTATTCCGTCCCTGCTATCCAACCACAGCCCTCAGCTGTCATTATTCCCTGTCCATCCAACTGAGAAGTTATAGTTGGCAAAAAACCCATCAGGTGGGCAGGACATGGGATAATTGAGGTGATGATCGGAGCTGTTCAAAGACAATTGATAGTGATGAAGACAGGCTGAGCGGCGCTTGTTGGGAGCCGAGCTGATCATGCTCTCCGAGGGCTCTGTCAGTACTTGACCGGTATGAGGAATAACACATGGGCTATAGCTTTGTGCTTGGTGGGGTATTATTAATATTATTTCTTTTCATGGTTTTCCCATTTCCCCCCCAATATCAGGGCTTATGAACCCCTCTTGAAAAATAAATAAAACATGCCTGGCCATATCTGGGGAAACAGCCCGGCTACTATTCTTACTACCTGAAAGCATTTATGACTTTGCAGATATTGGAGACCTCATCTGACACTGACGCAGGGCCCTACCGCAGTACTACCCACCCCCAGGGCTTCAATAGCTCAAACGCCTTTCGCCAACTCTGCCTCAATCACACAGCCAACATATTGAACCGCTATATAGCGAGCGGTGACCTGCACATCATGTTTCCACCTGTTCCAATCTAAGTGACAAGTTGCCAAACTTCAAGATCTCTCAGAAAACCCAGTTAAGGCAAAGCAAGTTGTAAAGCCGTTTTTCATAAGCCGAGGGACAGGGAGGGGAACAAATGGAGGTTATTACTTTTCACCCATTCCAAATAGCCCGGGCTGTCTGTCTGGAATAGGCATGGTGGAAAAAAATGTCTTTATATCTCACATCCGTACCTGACATAATACCCCCGGATTTTCTATTATCCCGTCAGAACCCTTCTCCCCCCTGCTTTCTTCCATTTTTCTTTTCCTGCACGCAAGAACCAAATATTATCACCCCAATGTCATCAATTGTGTACGTATAAAAATCGTCTCATAATATTAACATGCCAGTTGATGGAATATGTTCAGAAACAGGGCATTCTCAAAGTCCTTGGGATGTCTTTGGGGGAAAACTTTAGATTCAGACCCATCCTGTAGCGTTGAAGAGTGCTTTTTTCTTTTTTCTTTCCTTTTTTTTACCTGACTCGTATGCAGCAGGTGACATGTTGGTAGGAATCAATGGGTGGTTAGAGTCCAAGTCCACAATATCAATAACTCACTCAGACATACAATGACATTGCATGTGCATGCACACACATCCACGCGCCCACCCACACATAGTGCTCTCTCAGAGACATTGTATCAATAACTCAGTCATATGTACAGGCACACACGCACACATTCACACAAAGAGGTCCACAAAAAGCGTGCGCGCACATACACGCGTGGAAGACACAGTATCAATAACTCAATATTCTTTGTGTCAGTCAGGGTGTGTGTGTGGGGGGGGGTATGTGTATGTGTGTGAGTGTGTGTGTGCCATGCCCTCTGCGTGGTGTGGAGGGAGCAGGGTGGCAGTTGAGGACGGGGACAGGATGGAACCATCTGACAATGCTTGTCTCACCTTTCAATACCGCCACTCTACGTTTCCGCGCGTCTGCGCACACGCGTGTGTGTTGGAAAGCTGATGACTTGAGCTGGCATCGTCAGCAAATATCACCGCCCCTGTACTTACCACCCACCACACACACACACACACACACACACAACACACACACACCACACACACACCACACACACACACACACACACACACACACACACACACACACACACACACACTTCAACTCTTTCAAAATTCTGTTGACTCCACGTTAAAGCGAGTTGATCAAGGAGGGCGACCCCACCCCAAAGCCCCAGCGGGCCTCTGCCATGCTCTGCCCCCCCCCCCCCCCCCCCCCCCCCCCTCTGTATTGACCCAAGCTGTCACCCTGGCTGTCACCCCTGACCCCCCCTTGGCAGCAGGGGGATCTATGGCAGGGCGGCGGGATCAAATGATTTTCCTCCACCTCACACCGCCCTGTTTTCCCAGTGAGCTGATTGCTAATGACAACATTAGAAAAAGGGCATAATGGAGATTCCACAAACAATTTGCCCCTCGGATTTGTGCACCTTCCTAAATATCTGCTGAAGTTTTCAGAATGTGCACTGCAAGAAGGTTTTCTCTCAGTTATCAGGGTTTTTTCTTCTTTATTGTGGTATCACAATGTTCCCGCAGTGGAATAGCTTTAAAAAAATGTGTGTACAAAAGATTGCAGTTAAAACAAAAACGCATAAACGGCAAATGACTCTCTGTTGAGCTCACGCACTTGTCTTGTGCATGAAAAGACAGCAGTTTGTGAATAATTTAAGAGAAAGGAAAACATTAATCCACATTTTGTTTTTATTATGACAATTGTGCTGATGCTGATCTCGGTTGTCTTATAGGCCGCTAAGAAATTATAACACAGAAAAGGATGTTTTTTTGTTGTTTAAAAAAAGAAAATGGAATTCAAGGAGCGGATATAGCAGGTATAGCTTTCCCTGACAATGATAGCTATAAAATACTTGGGCCCAGCCACCCCTTACACCTTGAGGATTAATGCTTATAGAGTCAGTCTCATTGAAGCATCTCAGCGCACCATACTATCATCCTGCCAAATATCCAAAACGGATCCCCTGAGCAGCCATGATGCTCCTCCATTAGTCGGCCAGTATAATACCTGTCTGAGATATATGTATTTATGTGGCGGGAAATAACATTACAGCAAATTGCCATAACAACTGTATAAATCAGGAACAATGCAGGTGGCTGCCAGGTTCTGGCGGGAAAGAGACAGAGCGATAGAAAGAGAGAGAGAGAGAGAGAGAGAGAGAGAGAGAGAGAGAGAGAGAGAGAGAGAGAGAAGAGAGAGAGAGAGAGAGAGAGAGAGAGATGATGCCAGTGCTGATCAGAGGTATATCCACCCTGGCATCCATCGCCGTAGAAGCACCATATAATATTGTCAGAAGAAATAAAACTCTGGCACCATGGAAATGTGGTGCCGTATATATGCGTGGCCAAAACCCGCGGCGCGAAGCGACACGGGCGATGAAGCCGCACCCATACCATTTTCGGTTACAGGACTTTTAAGCACTTAAGCATCAATAACATCAGTTGTTGTTATAGTTGCAACAGGCACGCAGCATGCATAAAGCTAAAGGTCTGACTCAGAGAGTTTTTCTGTTTTCAATAATGAAATGCTGTTGGTTTAGTGGTGTCACACCTGTAGTTAGTTAGTAGCAGTGCAGTAGTAGTAAGTAGTAGTAGTAGTAGTAGTGTTTCATATCATTTTAAATATAAGCACTTTAATTTGAAATATCTTGGGTTTGGGGCAGACTGGGCATTTAGGGGGGCATTGTCCCCCCATGCCCATGCAAAGATCCGCCACTGGTTCCAGATAAAAACCCCATCACCCACTATAGGACTCCCCTCACCCAGACTCACCGGAGCTGCCCTCGGCCTCCCGGAGCAGCACCATGCACCGGCCCTCACTACACCATTTACAAAGAGCTGGGGGGGTGAAATCTCCCCATTAATCAAAAGTTACAAACAGACTTTGCCGTGTCATAACTCTTGCGACGGGCTTTAGCGTTGATTGATTCCTATACACACATACTGTCTGATTACCATAATGTGTTCTTGTGGCGAAAAATTTCCGGCAGCAGGGGTGAGTGGAGGTGTAGGGGGGGGCGGTGGTTGGGTTGTTGGCGGGGGTGTAGTGCATGTGTAGGGTATGGGGGTGGTTGTGGGGTGGGGCTGTACGAGGGGAAAGGGGGTGGGGTTGGGTTGTTGCGGAGCGGCACAGGAAGTAAATAACAAATGGCCCGGGCTCCACCTCATCGGGAGTGATTTCAATCCAATGTTCCATCATAGCTTGGTGGAGAGAGGAGAGTGTTTGGGGTTTGGGCTATCAATTACAGATATGTGTAGGCAGGCAGACACTATCATTTCCCTGATTGTCACCAGTCCACCGTAGTGACATCAGGAAGTGATCCATCAGTCTATTTCCTGTGACACGTGGAGAAAGATGACACAGAGGGGCAATGGAATTGTGTGTGTGTGTCGTGTGTGCGTGTGTGTGGGAGGGGGTGCTCTTTAACATGCTCGGGGGGCGCACACATTCTAATGCAGACGTTTAACCTCTCTAGTTCTTCAGCCATTCCTCTTGACTTGACTCGGTCCATTTATTCATTTTGACCAGTAGCCTGGCTGTTGATTAAACCTTCGGCGCTATTTGTTCACCAACATGTCCGAAGATGTACTGTGGAGCTTTCCTGTGGCACCGCAAACCGTAACTGTTGCCTTTGGGGGGTAAAAAAACCTTGTCTAAACACAAATACACGATTTATGTACAATTATATACACACATACTGCATATACGCTCCACACAGTTGTGGATGACAAAAGACAGCAGGCAGTAGCCGTTCACCAATACATTCTTGATATTATTATATTGGTCATAACTTCAATCATGACCTCATCACAATATTTCATCATAACTTTGCAATAAATGACAACAGTGCAATGACATTAAAACAGGAACATTAAATGGACTTTAAGGTTTAAGGTTTTCATTTCTCCCCTATTTTTTATTTGATTTTCTTTCCATAAAATGTGATCATTTTGTTGCTGATATGAATGTTTGTTTGTATGCACAAAGGAATGTGCGTCTCTCTATATCTTCTCTCATTTGTATTTGTTGTCCCTGGATAATTCAATTGAATTTGGTAATATGAATAGTGATACTACTCATCATACTCCTGTAAACATTAGGATAAATTATCATCTATTTACGTATTTTTTTTATATTTCCCTTCAGTGGCCGTGCTGTGTTGAATGCCAGGTAGTTGGAAGCACTACTGTAGCCCGCCCTGTGCCCTGTTGTTCTCCCTGGCTATCCTATCCTTCCTGTGAGATTCATACCATGCTGGCAGTAAGCACAGATGATACCAGCAGGCCAAACTTTATTCCTCCCTGTTGCAATTGCGTCTCTGAGCGGTGACTCTATCAATCTAGCGCCGGTCGGGAAGATTGCCTAATCCGGTGGCCTGGGGAGTCTCATCATCAGTCTGCCTTTCTGTTATGTGTTCGCGTGTGCGAGCGTGTGTGTGTGGTTGTGCACAATATCATTTTGTGTGTGTTTGCACGCACACTCGTTTTGTGTGTGTGTGCGTGTGTGTGTGTGCGTGTGTGCGAATACATGAATGTGCTTTTGTGTGTGTGTGTGTATGTGTGTGCGCGCGCGCACATGCACATAAGCACGTGCATGTGTGTGTGTGCATGTGCGAGTGTCTGACCGGCAAGAGCCTCCTCATTGGTGGTAAATGTATGTAGTAGTGCTCCTCTGCTTAACATTATCACCCTGGTTGGTAAACACAGTCATCCATCAGGCACCAGCCCCCTGCTTATCCAAACAGATAAAGGTGTATGTTCTTATAATTTGCTCTCATCTTGGCGAGAAGGAATAATAATAATAATAATCATCTCCCCTTGATGTACAGTTGCTCCCTCCTCCTCCCCTTCTTCTCCTGTTTTTTCCCCCCACTCGCCACTTTCATTCCCTCTTCCTCCTCCAGCCTTCCTTCGTTTAAAGCGCTCCCCTCCCTCTCCAGTGTTGTAGCGGAGGGGTTAGTGATAATGGGCTTGTGGATAGTGTATTAATGAAGCAGCCTAATTTGACACCTCGCCACGGAGTAATGGATTAAAACACAGCGCTGCCATCCGTCTGTCTGCCAAGCACAAATAAACCACGCAGTATAAATATTGTAATTCCTGTACCTGCAATGAGAAGCATTGCCCCGCCTAGCTCTTGCCTGGCTGATAATAATCTTAACCTGCTGCTGACTTGCAGATTGGAAAAGTGTGCGCACGTGCGCGCACGTGTGTGTGTGTGTGTGTGTGTGTGTGTGTGTGTGTGTGTGTGTGTGTGTGTGTGTGTGTGTGTGTGTGTGTGTGTGTGTGTGTGTGTGTGTGTGTGTGTGTGTGTGTGTGTGTGTTACTTTTTGGGTATACACACACATACGGTACATTGCACGTGTGTGTGTGTGTACTCAATGTGGCAGAATATTATATTAGGATGCTCTGGAGTAGATTCCACTGAATATAATCATCACAAGATTCACACTCTACTATGATGATCATCATCATCATCATCATCATCATCATCATCATCATCATCATCATCATTATCATCACAACCAAACCCACCATGATCAATCTATTCATTGTTTTGCCCATCACTGCAACCAGCCTGGGCCTCATTGGGGACTGGGAAGGACTAGTGTGCAGCATCAAAGTACAGATATGTAGGCTTTGCCTGTTTGAGTTTTGGTAATACATAAAATTAGTCCCAGGACAGTAGTCCCTTGAATAGAGCCGAGCAGTCCCTCCCCTTTCATGACGTTGACCGGGGTCCAGAAACGAAATCCTCATTCATTTTCGTCTTTTCGTAAAATGATTAATGTAAAGACGATTACACAGTGAAGACAGCTTGGGTCGTGATAAATCATGACAACAAGCACAATATCATCATGCAATATATAATTAGCAAGAAGAAAATTATTTGATTGTCCCAAAACATTGTGTGTGTTGTCATGATTTGTCACGACCTGAGTTGGCTTTGTCCGCGGCATAATCGTCTTTATAGGAGATCTTTAGTATATTTGCTCTAATCATCATCATGGTCAACAACTCTGAGACCTCCTCACTATAGCAGCAGGTGTCTGTCCCTCACAAGCCCATCAGATGGTCAGCTCATTAGTCTCTGACAAGGAGCTTAACCCATATAGCTCTGTTCTGATAAAGGAAAGACATTGTGTTCCCAGCTAATGCTGTTTAATAAAGATGGCAGCTCAGATAGTTATCGCACACGCGAGTGAATGATTTGACGGGACACGTGACACGTCGATCAACAAGGAGCTTTTAAGACACATAAAACATCTGCAGCGTTTTGTTGTTGTAATTCGTAACCATGCTTACATTCATCACTTTTACACAAGAGATAAAACATTTAAGGCAAGCACTGTTTATCTGTGGATGTAAACCACACATTCTCTCTGAATGGCTGCTTCTAGAATACTGTATATTGTACTGACAAATCATGGAAGTGGGCCGGAGCAATACTTTTTAAATCGAATAAGAAATGTGTAAATTGTTTTGCGTTTAAAGGTGCTTGAATAGTCTTTAAATTAGTTTTGCTTCAAGTTCACAAGATACATTCAGGGAAATGAAGGTTAGTTTTACAACAATGCACACTATATTGCCGAGCTCCACCTCATTCGCCCTATGATGAACATTATGGAGTAGAGTATTCAGATGCAGGCCTCTGGAATGAGCGCTGTTTCAAAGACCTATCCCAAACTATGCATTCGGAATAGCAAGCATCCTCAGCAGCACCATTTGCAATGTAGATGGGCGTATTCCCTCCCTCGCTCGCTCGCTCTTTCTCTCTCACTTTCTCTGTCTCTCTCTCGCTATTGAATTGTTTTCTTAATCGTTTCCTTTGTGCCAAGAAGTAAAGAAAACAGATTGTGTCTGAAGAGCATTAGAAGTGCCAATGACCTCTGGTCACCGCAGCAGCATTAGGACTGCCAGGACAGCAGATAGTGAGCCAGGGGGTTATCCACTCTGTCTTACCATGATTGCTAGCACCAACATTTTCTTACAGGAAGACACATTTAGATCTCAGGGCTAGAAAATATTGTGTGTGCATGTGTGTGTGTATGTGTGTGTGTGTGTGTGTGTGTGTGTGTGCGGGTGGGGGGGGTTATGAGTGACTGGTTGAGTGTAAAGTGAGTAAAGTTGCGTCGCTTTTATAAAGTCAAATACTGTAGATAGATAGATAGATAGATAGATAGATAGATAGATAGATAGATAGATAGATAGATAGATAGATAGATAGATAGATGGATAGATGGATAGTAGGGGTATAAACGTACATTTTAACAGCGTTTCGATATGTATCACAATACATGGTTAACGATACGATATATAGACAATGTTGGTAAATTCTGGATATGGATCGGATATGATTCAATGATTTGAAATCAATATAGTAACTATTTAAAACACATTGACATTGTCTTAAATGAAGTGATTAACCCACTCTTTTTCTTCTCTTTATTTAAAAAAAAAGCTAAATTTGATGTAGTGTTAATGCAGTCGATTATCGGCAAAGAAAACGATTCAATACTATTATTTGCATTGCAAAACGATATGATACGATACAAAGTCAATTTCGTTGTTTTCATGTTGATACTATATGTACGATTCTTGAAATTAAAAATCTATTTTTTATGCAGTTACTATATTGCTAGACCCTGATAGATAGATACTGTAGATAGATAGATACTATAGATAGATAGATAGTGGGATCAGTGGGTGAATGTAATACAGTGGCTTGGATAAAGGAATTATTTACAGTATTTTGTTGTCATTCTGTTAACTTCTAGAAAGATACTAGAACGTCAAATTGCAGATTCTGTACTGGTGAACATGTTCCGTGCAGTGCAGCTATACAGTATACGATCAAAAGACCAAAATATAGTATATGATTTGAAAGAGCGCTAATTGCCTTTCAAACCCTTGTGGCACATCCCCAATATTAATCTGCAAGTGGTTCCAAATCTTGGGGATAATGAAAATCTCTTTTATAAATATGTATGCAGTGAAGTCACAACATAATAGGGGCGATGGTGAAAAACAGGAGGCAGCAAGGCAGCTGAGGGATGAGGACAGGAGCTCGCAGAAAAGAATGTACCCCTAGCAGAAATTGGTTTAATTAATAGGACATTTTACATAATGATTACAGTGTAATTGCACCGACTAGCAGAGTGTCATTAAATATATCCTTGCTCCTTTACAACACCCTCTAGCTAGAAATAATGAGTTACATTGGAAATCACTATGCAACAGGTTCATAAATAACATTTAAGCCCATACAAGGCAAGTACTTATAAATAATAAATATTTGCCTTTTGTAATTGAAGAAAAAATGACTGCCTCCCTTTTCCGCCCCCTCCCGACACGCTGCTTTGTCCTGTTGTAGCTGTGGAAAGGAGATTTTTCTCATTTTTCCCCCTCTTGTAAGTGCTGAATAATTTATTTGCCGGCTAATAGTCAACACTGTCAACACGGGGTGGTTAAAATATACCTGTGTCCAGATAAATGCAGCAGCGGGCTGCAAAGCGATTATTCCCTGCTCCCAGATATTTTGTTGGATGCAGTCCCTGTATACACTGCAGTAAATCACAGAGTTCCAATTACCTCCCTCCATAAAACAAGGCTCGTATTCAAATCAGACTCCAAAAGAGAGACAGAGACGGGGACAACTGAACCCATGCCTGGGGGGGTTGTGTGTGCGCGTGCATGTGTGTGCGTGTGTGTATGTGCGTGCTTGTGCATGTGTGCATTTGTGTGTGTGCTTGCACATGGGTATGTGTTCCTTGTATAATACACCTTCCATTTTTGCTACAAAGTGGCACAGCTCCAGCTATCTGTGCGTTAATGTCTTTGTGCATGCATGGATGGTTTTCATTGGTTTAAAAAGTTGGCTACTGAAATATTTTCATTAGGCCTTCTTCGGCAAAAAGTGCCAAAAGTTTCTCTTGAATATCATCCAGAATGGGCTGAGAGTGTTATATATCTGCCATGATTACAGAATTACCAAAGAGAGGGTAATTGTTCTCAGGGGATTGTTGCACCGTAAGTGGATCTATCAATCACCTTTATGTATTAGTGCTCGGGGGCGTTCTTGGGACAGATTCCGGAGGCCCTGTTCAACTCCTTGCTGCTGTCAGAAGAACAGAAAATATACAACAACAACAAAAATGTTATCTTCACAATGCCATGCTATTCAGGATTCCAGACTAAACACTGTTGTTTTCATATTGACGCCAATGTACTTCGACCTCCAAATGTCATGAACGTTACCCGGGACAAAGATTTATCATAATTGACCTGCAAAACACCTATAATTTCTCTGGTGCTCTTGACTTAATATTTCCGGGTTTCAAGCCTGAAGAATTTTGGTCATATCCGTACATCAGCTTATCTGGCAGGATTTGTAGTGTAACTCCAGGTCCCTTTTTCCTTTGCCCTTCTGAGGTCAGTTCAAGTCCAAGCTCACTTTCACCTACTGTATATTGGGGCCATGTGGGTGTGCTGGTTGTGTTTCCTTATGTGCATGTATGTGATGTGTTCAGGGACCCCCCCCCATCCCGGCCCCCATCTTCCTGCCGTCTATCCTCAACATCCTCTTGTCCTCTGTGAACCAGCAAGGAGGAACTGATGAATGTCTACCCAGGCGTCATCATCACACATGCAGATTCCCCTGGAATACGATTCACTTTTGATCAGCTCCCCGGTGCAGTGGCGGATAAAAAACATTCAGGATCCTCTTGTTTTCTGCTCCCCTCCCTGCCTCTGAGTGTATTAATACCTCCCCCATCCTCCACCCTGCTCTTCTATACCTATATCCCGCCAAGCCGACACCATCAATGAATTGCATTTATGCGGAATGCATCAATAACCGGAAAAACTAAGAGGCCTTGTCAGGGACAGGGGAGTTGTCACAGGCGCAGGCAAACGATCCTGTGTGGTGCTCATCTTAGCTGCAATCAGCCCATAATCTGGGTATACATCAGGCTTCTCTGACATGGAAATTTCCTGCTCCTCCGCTCTCATTCGCAGAGGCAGTAATCACAGGGAGAGGCACTCAACCTCGCCAAAATGTATAAATAATTTTCATTCAAACATATTAACAGTCAAAATACCGGAATCCATCATGGCGGCGTGGGGAGCTTCTTAAGAAGCAATCAGGCCCTCTGCATGTGTTCTTTGTCTTTGGCGGCTGAGAGACAGGGCACAGATTACTTGCACGAATCCTGTTTTGCATAATGGCCTCCCCCCTCGGTGCTTTTAAACTTTCCTGCCGATCCATTACGTTTACCAAGCCCAGTTCCCTGCCTGTCTTTAATCTCATGCTTCCATGGGAAGGGAGATCTGGACGAGGGTTTAAAGACCTTTTTATTAAGGCAGGCATGTGGGCCTCTATCCATCTTCCACAAGCAGCAGACACGTTTATGTTCCATGGATGGGTTATGTCCCGCCATCTTAAAGAGCAAAAACTTGCCCTTTTTACCTCATTGGCAAAAAAGGCATTTTGGAGTAGGGGTGAGTTCGCAATGCAGTCAGACCAGAACCGGATCACAAGCTGGACCAGCAGTCAATTCAACTGTTTTTTTTTTCTCCAAACAACCATAAGTCATTATCGCTTAGAACAGGACAATTGTAATCAAGCTACACAAAGTGAGAATTTATACCCATATAAATATTACAAATCATTTCAGGCACTTTGTCCCCCCACACGGAAGTCTTTTACAACCTCGATTATCACATTGCTACGGAAATCCATTCCGTTGCCTTGCTGTCGGAGAATATCGTAGTAATATCTGCACATTTATGTATGAAGATTTAAATGGCATAATTCACTCATCCAACAATCTCATTAAAGCACATCCAAATATCCTTTTTTCATGCCAGAGGAGAAAGAGGGTGTTAGCGCTATTCACAAGAGGTGAAAATTAAGGCAGTTTGAGCTTGGAAGCCACCCAGGCTTGACAGGACATGGGCTGCAGTTTTATGTCATGTCGTTTATCTGCAGTTTATATTTTCTATGACCGCATTGTCTCTTTCAAGAACCTTTTTTGAAAATACACAGGCTGTAAAAACAGCCACCTCTTATCCGTAGTGTAACTCACAAATGCTAATGTTTTTGTAACAGTTGCAGCGTCCTAATGATCCACTAACACATTTGCCACATATTTCTTTGTAATTCCATTTTAAATACCCTTCCTTTAAGCAGCACAGGCAGGGTCAGCCAAAGTGGAATCCTTAGGAAAAAATAGCAGAGTAATGAAACATTGTGTATAAATGGTGTAAAGCCAGCGAGGGATGCTGGCTGTAAAGCACAGCGATGCACGGCACACACCCATGGATCACAACCCTTTTCATTACAACAGTAAGGGGATCCTTACTTTCCATTTCTCGCTGTCGGCTTTAAATGGTAAAACCAAAACTTTGATGTAAAGTTCCATAATAAAAAGAATAATAATGGCTCTCAACATAGCCACCGATTAATGGGTCGGATCCTGTCGGAGAGCCAGACAGAGAAGGGAACGTGTTTGACTGTCCCCATGCTAACTTGTTGAAAATCATACAAAACTGACCCAGTGCTTATTTTGGCTTAATCTTGGCCAGTCCTACAGTATAATGGTTGCTATGTGCAAAGAGCAAACCTGGCTCTTAACTATTTATTTTGCATGTGCCTCCTATGTAGTATCAATGTAATGATGTATCAATCACTGATTAATCTTTAAATAAGATACCTGCTCTGTTAAAACTTCTTTCTCTTATCTAGGTGTTGACTGATGTTATCAGATTAGTATTATAAAATAATGTATGCGTTATGTCCTGCATAGTGATTCATAAGCCATTTTTGAGGGGTGCTATACCCACTCCTATAGATAGCAATGTGTGTCCCTGGCTGGCTCGGTCTGTCCATGCATCCGAGTGTGTGCAACCAAGTGCATATAAATAGCGTTTGTTGACCACCAAGTGTCAGTGTTGTGCAGCCTAACAAACACACAGACACACACAGGCACATACAGACGCACGCACACGCGCCCCCCCCCCCCCCCCCCCCCAAACACGCACACACACGTAAAGTGCACACACACGTACAGCACCGTTTCCTTGTTTCCTCTGTTTTTTTCCCTTCACTCACATTGATTTGTTTACAATTCCCAAGGGTGAGGATAAGGTACCAAATAACACGAGCAGTAGAGCACCGAGCACTGTTATGTTATGGGTTTATGGCTATTCAGTCCAAAGGTCCTCATAAAAACATCAAGAACACAATAATAACAATAATAACAATGGTAATACTACTACTACTACTACTAATAATAATAATAATACAAATACATTTTAAAGTGGTCTGGGTTGCCACAATAGAGCAACAACAGGCATTTACAACATTCTTACTTTCTTTCTCCACAAAGCCGATGTCCAACCATCACAGTTTGCCAACAGTTATCAAGAAGCTTCCTCTCACCCAAGCAACGATTAACAGGCATCCAAATGAAGAAAGAATTAAACCAAACAAATATGCCTACATAATTGCATACATACACCTACATATTTATATAGGCTACTGTATATTCATACTCATTTATACTCAATTATATAATGTATTACAATATCAATATGTATTAATGTATTCATTCAGAAGGTGAGTTTCTCATCTTGTACTTTTGGTGTGTAATGGCTATCCTGGTTATTTCCTTAATTCTTGCTATAGCTACCCGTAATATTTTAAGAATGTAGCCTACTTATCCAGTGCTACGGTAAATTTAGTACTAAAACTACGCTAATCTCAGATCCCAGATCTCAGATTATTGATATCTAATCCCATGTTTGGATTGCCTTTCCATTTTCCATCACAATTTTTTATCTTTTATATGGAGATTATTATTTACTTTTTTGTGTAGCATCTTCCTTACCTTGATTTGATCATAACCATGCTGTGCACAGTGTCATTTTTACACCCCCATTTTAGGGAAACAGTGGTGTCCCGAAAGGAAATTACGTCAAAACTGATGCTCATCATTTGAGCATCATGAAGAGAGTAACCACAAAGTAACTATGTGCACGCACAGTAAATGTCTGCTGCCATGCAGGTGTGCAGAGTTTACTAATTGGCAATTAAAAAAAATAAATGAAAGAAACGGAAATAATTGCTGGCTTTGTCATATTCACTATTTCGCTCCTCTGCCCTATCCCCACCTTCTTCTTTCTGGCCTTCTATTCTGTGAGGGCACAGAGGAATTATAGCTCGGTGAAGTGCAGTGGCAAAGCCCCAGAGATTCATAGACAGTCGAAATGATAAAGTCCGGTCTGGGAGAACCGCTATCGGTGCAATAACAGCAGGAGAGGGTCACAATAAAGTTTAGTTTAATGACAAGAACAAATAACTTTAACATTTGGCTGAGGTGCTGAACCCCCTGCTCACAGATCGCATCTGATATATCAGCGAGCAACTGGCCGTGACTGCTGGCCGATTGTGCTCGCCACGCCTGGCGCTAGTGATACATGCTGTGGTCTTGTGGCAGGTGTCCATTTTATAGAGTTATTCAGTTGGAAATGGTGGACCCTGGTTAGGGCTGTGTGACTGGGGCTGGAGCGGAGCGGGGTTGTTGCAGAGACCAGGCTACATTATTGTTACTGCACAGCTGACATTTCCCAGGCTTCGCCCCACCGCGGGACCTCGGCTGAGTGACGAATGCAGATAGCAGCCATAGCCACTCACTGGCCAGCCTCCTCTGAGGTGATGGCTACTCTGCTGCTGCAGTGCTTGGATGGTATCCTGGTGGCTGGTCCACTTCACCGCTAATCACTTGCTCAAATGACTCCGAGCAGAAGAAGAATTATAGCGGTCCAGCTGTTGGCCTGTTTGCTCTTCTCTGTGTATCAACACTAGCTAGCTTGACCAGGCACCATTATACAACATAATTATCAATTGGATATTTCACCTTGAGGAGACTAATGAACAATTACACCGGCCTGTCACCATGGACGACGTTACACCTGGCAGAGGTGAGATGTCACCATTGATCAGGCGAGAGCGATGATGTACGGCATGAAGGAAGCACAACTATTGCAGCGTTATCATCCCCCTAAGAAATGTGTGCGGCAATCCCGGGAGAGCGTACAGGCAGCATTTCACAAATGCATTTTGACAACATGTGTATAGATGTGGATAGATGACGGTGTCCATGAGAAAATCTAGGGGAACATAACAATATTCAATTTGTAGCAACAGAATCTTCTGACAGGCTACTTAGCTGCGGTGAGTGATGAGAGCGGATGGCCCTGAGGTGTTGCTTACGGCTTCATGGCTCTTCTGGGCAGCTGCTGGTCTCTGTCTGACAAAGCGGGGGGTGGTGGGGGGGGGGATCAGGTTGGCGGCCATATTGGGCAGATAAAAAAGGAAAAACCAGCGGGAAGGCACATCACTGGGAGATGGTTAATGGGAGATAGATGTGCTACAACACCGGACGATTTTCTCACACCTAAGAAATATATACGTTGGGGGGGGAGCTTCAGCTGGATGTTGTCTTTGTTTTAGTTTAAAGCAGATATATGTCATTTGAAAAAGCGTGATTTTTTGATAACTATTATTGTCATTATTATTATTTATTTTTACCTCCATCAACTTTTCCCAATTTAACGCTCTATGTACATTCAACCATCCTGTGGGTTATTTGTTGCTGCTCTTCCAGTTTACACGGTAGTAAAAAAAAAAGACCCATTCAGTGAATCTATTGTTGAACGCAGTCCCTATATGCAGATACATTTGAAGGACCATTATCCAAAAAGAATGTAGGGGGGACAAAGTGAAGACAGGCCGGTGACAAATGATCAACCCGATAATAGGCTGTAAGACACACTTACCATGCTAACAACACGGTGCGCAGAGTGGACGCGCCCCCTGTTGAAAACAAACAATGTGCTTCCAATTTATCATCGCTGATCCGTGTCATCATTACCCCTCAATGGCCACGCAGACATCAACATGACAATGCAACGTGCAAAGGGGCCACATCAGCGCGGTAGAATATTATCATAGAAAATGTGGCCACAAACCTCTCATGGAATATTACAGCTGGACTGGAAAGTAACAAACAAATAAACAGATTTAAGTCATGTCCCATCGGAGGAGATGAGATTAGGCAATTTGGGGGTGCGTTTTGTGGACACGTTCATGTGTGTGTGTGTGTGTGTGTGTGTGTGTGTGTGTGTGTGTGTGTGTGTGGGTGTGTGTGTGGGTGTGTGTGTGTGTGTGTGCGTGCGTGCGTGCGTGCGTGCGTGCGTGTGTGTGTGTGCATGACAAGCACGTGTGACTGTGTGTGTATGCTTGCATGCATGCACAAGTGCACGTGTGTGTGTGCATGTGGGCGTGTGCATACGTGCATGCGTGCATGCATGCATGCATGCGTGCGTGGGGGTGTTGTGTGGGTGTCTGTCAGATAACCTTGCAGGTGAAATGTTGTACTAATTCAGTACAGGTTGGGCTAATGTTGAGCTCCAGGGGCCTGTTCTGTTGGCAGGCTGATTGGTGATTAGAGTTATAATTAAGAGCAGCTTTGACACGGGCACCGTGTCCCCCCCTCCCTCCTCCGCCCGAAGCCCCCAACACCACCACCACCACCTCCTCCTCCGCCACCCTGAGTCACCCACCCTGCAAAGCCCTCCAGGCCACTTCTCATCACTGTTTATAGCGCTTCCTCCATTATCCACACAACAAAAGAGAGCACTCGGCACACACAAAAGCTCCAGCCAGCTGTGTGCCCGCCGTGGCGAGGAATACGCAGCCTCTCTCTCTCTCCAGTGACAATAAAAAGAAACTTGAGTTTAAACAAAAAAAGTTACACCATATTTGCTCAGACTAACTATGATGAAAGGCAATGAAGACAAGGGCTCCTCATGTAGGTATCAATATAAATATTACTGGAAGGTCAATTAATATGTAAATTAACTCCTCCATTTAATTAGCTATTTAACTATTTTCCGAGGCATGGACATATTAAATCATGCTTAAAGACCCCTCTAACTAGCCTCCTGACAATAGTGCCAGGGAGTCGCGGGCTCATAAACTACCGGCTTGACCTATAAAGAGCCCCGAGTCTGCTAATTCCATCTAGGCCTAATTTTATGACTTGCATAAAATAACCATAGTGCAGCTTTGTAGCTGTAAAGAGGATATGGGTAATAAAAATGGAGCCGGGGAAAGCATCAGAAATCTCCTCTTCGCTAGTGTCCTCATTTATTATTCTATTATTCTTTGCAGGGTAGCGGGCTCGTGTGAAAGACAAATGACCTTATTATATTAAATAATTTGTGAGGATATTAACCGTTAATCACACATAAACAGCATTTAAAAGGTATTGATTTTCCAGTGCTCCCAACAGCTTGTTAAATTTATGTCCAATAACATGATAATAGATAATCAGCTGAATGATGCCCATTCAGCAGGGGACAAAGGAAAGGTAATGGGCATTGATGCCCACCATGACCCCTCCTCACGTCTCTCTGCCAGTCTCCAATGACCTTACATGTATTTGACCTTGAACGCGTGTGATTGACGTCATGTTTGTTGTGAATCTGTCATACTACTACTTTTTGTCGATTGTGGTCACCTGGAAAAAAGTATGTGGCAAAGCAAACCTCCTATAACATCCATAGAGCTCATTATCGTTACTGTCCCGGCAGAAAATGGCTAACTCCATTTATATATATATATATTAAAAAAATATATATAAATGGAGTTAGCCGTTTTCTGCCATTTTCCCCCACAAATCGATGGTAGTGTTGGTTAAAAAGATTTTGCCACATTTTCACGATTTTTCAAAAATAGCAGACCTACAAGCTCATAGCGTGCCACTCGGTGGCGTGCTATGAGCTTGTAGATCTGCTATTTTTCAATACTTAATAGTAGACCATGACGCTTGAAACACCAAGGTAAAAAAAAATTAAATGAATTTAATCAATGAAAGGTATTAGAATGTACTTCGGAGAGACCCCCGCTAACTCCACCCTCAAACTGTTTGCTGGAGCGACTCGCTTGTTCTGTGTTCAAGTCTCTTCATGATGTTTTTTTTTATGTTTTTTTTTTCATTTCCTGAAAAATATATAGATATTTTTGTATTTCCTGAAAAGATTTTGGTAACACTTTCTATGATCCCTACTTTATAATGCATTATGAGAGCATTTATAGTGCATTATAAATGCATTCATAATGCCTCATAACTACACTCATAAACAGACATAATGCTTTTTGATGCACTATATCAGTAGTCATGAAACATTATAATGTCACTGTCATAATGAATTATAACAGCTTAAATTCCAAGGATTCTATGGATGTTCTTGAATACTTATGAAGACCACATCTATAATGCATGATGAGGGTTTATAATGCACTCTTGACTGACTGCTTATAATAGATTATGAAAACCTACACATGCAGTTCATGTGAACTGTAGTAATGACTTATGGCATGCTATAATGGCCCATTCATTATCATGAGTTATCATTGCATGGGTTAAGTAAAGTGACACACATGTATGCATTTATAATCATGCATAATTGATCATAAAGCGTCATTGTTGGGGCTAAGTAAAGTGTGATTCATTTGCTTGCATTTAAAAGAATCTATGCTGCATCTTGAGTGATTATTATGCAAGACAAATACAGTAAAATGTGTATGGTGGGAATTTATGGACAAGAGACCAAATACATTTGTCACATTTATTTTGACAATTTCAATTTGAAAATAGCTGGAAACACCGAGGCCAATTCAAAAATGGGTGGCAACAAGTAGAAAAACAAACAAACAAACAAACAACAAAGTTGTCATGAGGGGATAGCAGGTGGAAGAATACGTTATCCGTCCCAGTTCTGCTCTTTGTAGAATTAACCTTAAAGCATGTTTGTTCCTTAACTAGTGTATGGAACAAACATAGAGGACATTGGCCAGGTCTGCAGGTGCCCCATGCACAGGGTCAGGTTTTGTGTGTGCGTGTGTGTGCGTGTGTGTATGTGTGTTTCTACCTTGAACATTTTAATTTGAAAATAGCTGGAAACACCAAAATAGCTGGAAACACCAAGGCCAATTCAAAAATGGGTGGCAATCCCAAGCAGAAAAAAAAACAAACAACAAAACACACTACCCATAAAAGGACAACTTTGTTTTTTGTTTTTCAACCAAGGCCCATGTCCTTTGAACTCTTGTAGCCAGTTAATTTATTAGGACTATAGTAGGCAATAAAAATCTCCATAATATAGTCTAAATCAGTAAAACATATACAATGGGGGAAATAAGTATTTGACACGCTGATGATTTTGTAAGTTTTCATGGTTAGAATGAAATGAGCACTCTGTCATTTTTATGGTACTTTTATTTGAACAAATAGAGGCAGAATATCAACAAAAATGTCCACAAGAAAACATTTTTTAAAGGTTATGAATTAATTTGCGTTAGATCTGGTGAAATAAGTATTGGATACCCAAGCACAGTCTGACTTCGTACTTGGTGGAGAAACCTTTGTGGGCAAGCACAGTTGTCAGAAGTTTCTTGTAGTTGGTCACCAAGTTTGCGCACATCTCAGGAGGGGTTTTGGTCCACTCCTCTTTAGAGATCCTCTCCAAATCCTCAAGTTTTCGAGGGTGTTGCTTTCCAACTCGAAGCTTCAGCACCCTCCATAGATTTTCCATAGGATTAAGGTCTGGAGACTGGTTAGACCACTCCATAACCTTAATATGCTTCTTCTTGAGTCACTCCTTTTGTTGCCTTGACCGTATGTTTTGGTTTGTTGTCATGCTGGAAGACCCAGCCACGACCCATCTTCAGTCCTCTGGCTGAGGGAAGGAGGTTCTTGTCCAAGATCCTGCGGTACATGGCCACATCCATTGGCCACACAATGCGGTGAAGTTGCCCTGTACCCTTAGCAGAGAAACAGCCCCAAAGAATAATGTTTCCACCTCCATGCTTGATGGTGGTGTTGGGTTTGTATTCAGCATTTCTCTTCCTCCAAACACAATGAGTCAAATTGATGCGAAAGAGTTCAATTTTGGTCTTATTTGACCACATCACATGACCCCCAGCCTGCTTTGAATCATTTAGGTGTTCATTGGCAAACTTTAGACAGGCCTCTATGTGGGTTCTTGAGCAAGGGGACATTGCGGGCAGTGCAGGATTTCAATATGTAGTGTGTTGCCTTCAAATCATTAACACCATCATCCCCACTGTCAGGCATGGAGTTGGAAACATTGTGCTTTGAAGCTGTTTCTCTGCTAAGGGTACAGGGCAACTTTACCGCATTGTGAGGTCGATGGATGGGGCAACATCTTGGACAAGAACCTCCTTTCCTCAGCCAGACCACTGAAGATGGGTCCAAGATGGAACCAAAACATACAGTCAAGGCAACAAAGGAGTGACTCAAGAAGAAGCATATTAAGGTTATGGAGTGGTCTAACCAGTCTCCAGACCTTAATCCTATGGAAAATCTATGGAGGATGCTGAAGCTTCGAGTTGGAATGCAACACCCTCGAAAACTTGAGGATTTGGAGAGGATCTCTAAAAAGGAGTGGACCAAAACCCCTCCTGAGATGTGCGCAAACTTGGTGACCAACTACAAGAAACTTCTGACTACTGTGCTTGCCCACAAAGGTTTCTCCACCAAGTACGAAGTCAGACTGTGCTTGGGTGTCCAATACTTATTTCACCAGATCTAACGCAAATTAATTCATAACCTTTAAAAAATGGTTTCTTGTGGACATTTTTGTTGATATTCTGCTTCTATTTGTTCAAATAAAAGTACCATAAAAATGACAGAGTGCTCATTTCATTCTAACCATGAAAACTTACAAAATCATCAGCGTGTCAAATACTTATTTCCCCATTGTATAGTCTAAAATCAGTAAAATTAAAAATGGCGAAAGGAAAAATTAACATGCATCTTTTCTCTAACGTACATAATTAACCTTGGCTGAAAAACAAAAAGCAAAGTTGTCCTTTTATGGGTAGTGTGTTTTGTTGTTTGTTTGTTTTTTGTTTTTTTTCCTGCTTGGGATTGCCACCCATTTTTGAATTGGCCTCGGTGTTTCCAGCTATTTTCAAATTGAAATTGTCAAAATAAATGTGACAAATGTCAAAATAAATGTGACAAATGTATTTGGTCTCTTGTCCATAAATTCCCACCATACACATTTTACTGTATTTGTCTTGCATAATAATCACTCAAGATGCAGCATAGATTCTTTTAAATGCAAGCAAATGAATCACACTTTACTTAGCCCCAACAATGACGCTTTATGATCAATTATGCATGATTATAAATGCATAAATGTGTGTCACTTTACTTAACCCATGCAATGATAACTCATGATAATGAATGGGCCATTATAGCATGCCATAAGTCATTACTACAGTTCACATGAACTGCATGTGTAGGTTTTCATAATCTATTATAAGCAGTCAGTCAAGAGTGCATTATAAACCCTCATCATGCATTATAGATGTGGTCTTCATAAGTATTCAAGAACATCCATAGAATCCTTGGAATTTAAGCTGTTATAATTCACTATGACAGTGACATTATAATGTTTCATGACTACTGATATAGTGCATCACAAAGCATTATGTATGTTTATGAGTGTAGTTATGAGGCATTATGAATGCATTTATAATGCACTATAAATGCTCTCATAATGCATTATAAAGTAGGGATCATAGAAAGTGTTACCTGAAAAGATTTTTTTTTTAAGTTTAGCTGGTTTCTGTCCGACAGCAGAGATATATTACCTGACCTCTGCCTTTACCTAGTATATGATCAATGCATGGCGCCACTGCCGCTATAATTCTTTATTCCTTAAGCGGCAGGGCCCATGCTGAAAATAGCCAACCTGTGAGCTAATAGTTCCATGCTATTCTGGGACCGCAACACTGTTTCACGAACAGAACAAAAATGTCAGTGCTTTTCAGGCAAATGACCCCTTTATTTATAAGATTGCTTTGAAGATTAAAACTTTCATGGATTTTTTTCTCTATTCATTAATGTATATTTTGGGATGGTTAAGAAGAAAAGAAGAAAAGGATTCCATCAGACAAAAAGGAATCCCCCCCCCCCCCCCCCCCCCCCCCACACACACACACACACAAAGGTCCCGGACCCACTGTTGAAGACCCATGAATTAGAACTCTCCCGCAATATCAAAAGTATTTACACTCCAAAAGTATTTGCATTATTATTACTGCAGGAATTAGATCAAATCAAACAATACACAAGCAGAAAAAGTAACTAGTACTCAAGGAATTGCTATTTTCTTAATTAATATTGTGAGCAGTATGGAGAGAGGGCAGAGTGTAGCATGTGGCATGGGCTGAGAGTCAGATTTAGACCAACAACAACGTTAGAAAACATGAGAAGCATATAATATTCCAGCCACCAGAATAACCTCCGGCATGTAGCCGAGCTGGAGCCAGCAAAGTTTGAGTGAAAAGTTGCGACCCTGTCCCTGTTTCTGTCATAAATGTCGAACACTTCATCAGGAACATCACTTTCTGTTTGGGACTGTTGACAGCCATATTCTGATCAGCGTGATTACTTTTTGATGCAGCTTTTTCCCTTCTTCTGTGTTTGTGTGTGTGTGCATGAGCGTGTGTGTGTGAGTGTGCTTGTGTTTGTGTGCGTGTGTGCATGCACGTGTGCACGTGCATGTGTACCTGGGTGTATGCGCGCCTGTACATTCTGCATGTGTACACGTGCGCTTATGCAGTATGTGTGTGCGTGCCTGTGTGTCTGTGTGTGTGTGTGTACGTGCACGCTCTCTACACATCTCCTGACCGCCCGCAGATACCATTTAGTTTTGAAAAGTCCTCCAAGTTGCTGTTGGGGAAGCTAGCTTGCCACAATAATAAATTTGCAGCAGGTAGCAGAGAATAGCGAGTGGCATGCAAATCTGTCTTGGTGTCCCTCGAGGGGCCCGGGAGCTCGCAGGGGGAGAAAATGAAGCCATGCAGCTCCAAACACTGTCTCTCTTTCTCTCCTGGGCCTAAAGTTAATTTCGCTGGAGAGGCGAGCCAAATAGGGTGCTGGCTGGCTGGCCTGCCCGCTGCAGCCATACAGACACACCATGGCTCACAGTAGAGATGGATATGAGAGAGTATAGACTCACACTCCCTACCTGACACTGGCTCTCCTGATTCATTATGACAGGCCAATCTTTTATTAGCCTGGGTTTCATATTCAAATCCTATCAGGGTTGGGAGTGGGGGGGTGGGGTGTGGTGGGGGGGTCCGCGAAGCAGAATTTTCTCTATGCGAATAAAACAGATTTATTATGCAGACACCCCACCTCCCCCCACGCCACCTACACATAGAAGCAGGTAATTATTAGCATGGTGTTTTTGACAGATTTGGTTAGCAGGCTTCTATTTGATATCCACGTTAATAGTGAGCCTCGGATTGACAGGATATAAACTCACACGGCCACAGTGCTTGGCAGGTGATTAGTTTTATACCTGTTCGGATCAGATAAGATAATGTTCATGTATGCACATACAGTATATACAATACATGGTATACTCTACCGTACTTCATATATGAGTGGTGTATTTCTGCTCTATAGTATTTTACTACTTGATGAAAGGATGTATTAAAAAAATCTCATTTCATATTATTAGGAGATTTGAGACCAGTAAATTAATACAAGGGTAGATGCTGGAGTAAATCAATTACTGTCTGGAAGGGCAGGCAGGGTTTTATAGTGTGCTCTCTCTCTGCACGGTGAGCACATCCACAGCTAAATGAACACGACAGACAATGCTCTTCTCCCCCTTTTGTTACCAGATAGCCTGGTTGTTCAGGCCGCCTCGGTAATGACCTGAAACAGACCTGAGCTTCCTACAGTGTCTAGAGACCATGAAACAATATTTATATTCAGTAAAAAATATATATTTTCTCTCTTTCTTTTTTATGTATGATTACTTTACTGAGTGAATGAATAGACATTAATGTCGGCTCCCTTTGCAAGACATATTGATGACTTATACAACGCTATGCAATTCAACGTTTGAGGTCACATTTTCTTTGTTCTCTACAACCTAAAATGTGCAAAATGTGTATATTATAGAAGCACATATTTGTTTGAGTGTTATCATTATTAGTAGGTATTAGTAGTAGTAGACTAGTAGTATTACAGAGGATTAGCTTATTGGCAGAAAAGTAATCTGTACAGAGTACAGTCAAACACAACTAATGGCAACATAAAAAAATGCAGTCATGTTTCCATTCAGGTCCTTAGTGTTCAGTTCACAATCATGAACTGAACATGTGTGTGCCTCCAGTCTTCTTATAGTGTTCTGAGCACTGAGTCCTTTGTGTTGAATGTTTACATCTTCTTAATAAATCTATTATCTTTTATTGGATGAATAATTCTCAGGGCTTGTGTGACATACGTGGACACAGCTGTCTACAGTGTAGTAGTTGATGTGGAGGCCTAGTGATGATGGTGAAAGTGGATGGATGAGCTTTGGTGTTTAGGGGGGACGGGGGGACACTGTATTGATCCTGATCCAGTCTCATTTTTGTAAGCGGCCAGTGTTTCACACTGTGTTTGGGAACCTTTTTGATGGCCCCCGACAGCCTCTGCTGATGCTGTCAGAGACTATTTGATGGGAGGGACGTGTGTGTGTGTGCGCGTGTGCATGTGTGTGTGTGTTGTGTGTCCTGTGTGTTGTGTGGGTACAGCGGTTCAGCTGCTACGGTGCTGCTGCCTGCATGGTGGTGACTGCTGTGGCTTCAGCCTTGGAATCAATTCCCTCTGTTTACAGACCATTTCACAGCACTTTACCTGTAACATCACTTGTGTCAGTCCTATAAATACCTCCACATATATAATGCTTGAATTAGCATAATGGCCAAAGCCAGGCCCCTGACTGCAAGCGCAGAGGAAATGTCAACATGTTCCTTTCACCGAGGCAATTAGAGGCCATTAACAGGCTTGCTTGGCTGCAAACATCATCAAGGTTAAAGACAATCCCTAACAACATCCCTCCAACCCCCTTTTTTCGCCGGCGTAATAGATGGGCCATAGAAATTGAAATGTTAGTAAACAGAAGGCCTGCAAAACGGGGCCTCTCTCCTGGTTCATCTCCAGCCGGCCTGAAGGAAGATGGCTGCCTTTATTGGAGGCTGATTGGCCTCCAAGAGTTTCTCTAATAACATCTCTCTGCGAATTCCACCCATTTTCAACATTTCACTGTCATTAATAGAGATGTTGTGTGCATGTGATAAAAAGTTTCCCCCATTCTGTGTTTCCTAGAAATGGAAGTCTGAAAAAAGTCCTTAACATGGTGAAACACAACTTGATGATGTCATCAGGTTGTGTTTCACCATGTTAATGATTGAGAAAACAATCTTAAAAATGGGTGGAATTCCCCTTTAAGTTTTTTTTATTGTAAAAAAAAAAATAGGATGTGAAGTACATCCTGTCACATTTGCAACTGTGACAGGAATTAAATTATATTATATGCATATAATGTCCTGTCCCCAGGTTATATTACTTGATTACTGTTAGTATTGGCATATTGATATATTCATTATTTTAATTTAATAGGTACAATATTTAATTGAAACAAAATCCAGGTGATCCTCAGCTAAATGATGGAACGTTGGTAACCAAATGGACCCTTATAGGTCTGTAACCCTTGAGTGTGTTAAAATGAAACCAAATGGACCCTTATAGATCTGTAACTCTTCAGTGTAAAATGGACCCTTATGGGTCCATTTGGTTTCATTTTACACTCAAGAGTTCAATTATATATAATCACCTAAATTACTTAATTTTCAAGAATCTACACAATTATAAAATGTAGAAGAATTGTTATTTTGACCAACATTTGGCCATTTATCTCTCCTAAATTGTGGAAAAAACTTGACAATCTTAGTTTAGGTTTGAGAGACTAAACTCAACATAAAAAGGTGGTCCATGGCTAAAATGCAGAATAAATAGTGGGCACTGGTGTAAAAAAGGTTGAAAACCACTGTGTTAAATGCATGCATGGTTGTACGACAGGACAGTGTTGTGTGCCAAAAATAGCAGACCTGCAAGCTCACACCGTATTGTGAATGCAACGCATGGAATTGTTCAAATGCATAAGTAAAAATCTAGCTTAAAGCGGTTTCTTCTATGGACGGAACTGCATGGGCTTAAAGCGGCAGAGACAAAAATGACAAAGTAGGCAACACTTCCACACCACTGATTACCACACTGAGCACATGTTCAGAGTGGGAGCTATAGTAATTGAGGTTATGCATGGAAAAAGTTAATGAATTTAAATGCACATTTAGAGTTGGTCTATTAACTTTTTTGTAATTAACTCTTAAAATGATTTGCTCAGCAGCACTTTTTTTAATGAGACCCCTGGTAATCTGCATGTTCTTGCAAAGTAATGATAATGATATCTAAACCATGGCTTTAAGATAAACATTAAAAGGCATGCTATATAGGTACCCAGTGGGACATTAGAGATTTTGTTTTAGGAGTGGAGGAATTCGCCCGACCTTTTCAAATAACAAATGTAAAATAATTATAGGACGCTGTAGCTACACAACGGCCAGCTGAGCAGTTCTCGAAGTCTGACTGATGTGCACATACTCATGCTGCAGGGTTAACACAGCCCTGTGCGACCATATATAAACTGACAATAGTACTAGTGTTAAGTAAAGAAAGGCCTTGAAAGTATTTCCACAAAACTGCAGAGGCAAGCAAGGAAAAGAGACAAGGGTTCATGACCACATATCATCCTCTATGGCCTTAGAGAACGGTTAGCTGTGTACTGGCCAGATTAACCAGGCGTTCTTGCCCATTGAAAGGTCACTGGGATCCTACAGTCCACAGGTCCTGAAGGCTGGGACTTTGGTTGTGCAGAAGACCTTGGACACGAGATCAGTAGATAGCATCCTCTAGTACTTTCTGAGGATTGTGTCACAGTCCACTGTCCGCCGTGTCCAGACCGTGGACTTTACTGTTTTGGACTTGATCTACAGGACTTATTATATCAGTCTCTGATCATGTGTTTGTTCCTTATTGTTTGGTTTTGTGCTTTTATTTTGTAGCATTGTTTCCTGTCTGCCGTGTTACTGTTAACCTGCCTTGTCTACCTGTACTGTGATTAGCCCAGTGTTTCCACCTGTTAGCTCCCCAGCCTATCCCAGCGTTGATTGTTTTTTGGTTCCACCTGTGCCCTGTTCTCCTGTGTCTATTTAAGTCCTGTGTGTGCCTGGTGTACTTGTTGGTTGGTAGTTCAATGTTATGTGAGTTCCTGCATGTCCTATGATTTTGCTTATGGAAGTACCTGAGCTCAGTTAATAAATATCTCTGAGTTTACCTGTTTGCCTCCTGTAGCTTGCATTTGGGTTCCCCTCCCGACTCAATACACAGATAGCGTGTCTGCCAAGTTGTGACCAGGCTTTTTCTCAGATGAGTAAGGCTTGTGTCAAGGCTAGGAATTTGCCATCATGTTACACCATCCGAATGTTGACTGAAGGATTGGGGTCTTAAAACTAGTTTAGAAAATGGGTAGATGGGGAAAACTCTTCTAGCATGAATGAAATTTAGAAAATACTGTACAGGCATGTACTGTCTAGAAACGTCAGTTTAATAATGATATGAGATGTATTTTCATCTAAGATGCAATGAAAGAATTGAACGGCTATGCATTAATACATGGATTAATTCATTTATATGTGAAGCTAAAACAATCCCAACACTATTTTACGCCTACTGTAGATAATTGTACTTTTTCTTTTCTTCTATAGAAGTAGTAATTTAAAACTTGATAAGAACATTATCGCATTTATCCACCAATACATCCCCTCTCAAAGCATTTCTTTTCCTCTGTCTCGGTGCATAACAGATGACATAGCGGCTGTCAGGTGGCCCATCCAGCCAAAGGCCTCATCTCATGTCTGCATCAGGATTCAGGTGGCTGTCTGCATGCTGCCCAGGTCGTCTCAGCTCAGCTCTACGGCCAGCCCCTGGATGATAAGTCACCCAGCCAGCCAGTATTGATTGGGGGTCCTGGAGGCTTATACAAAGCCAAGGAAGGAGGTGACTGATTGTGTTTTACAGAGAACATTATCACTCCACTCAACGCGGGAGGGCCGACAGAGTTTCCTCGCCCAAGAAATGGAGACGACCACCCGGCCTGGGAGTATATGACTTGACTCAGTGAAGCGCTAAGTCCAATTTGAAAGCCAAATTGTAGGGCTTAGAACAAAGAGGGGGGAAAGAAAGAGACGGTTACAGTTTGTCTGGTGATTTTTCTCTCTTTAGTGTTGACCAGTTCGTGCAGTACAACCTTTTTCTATTCGCTGCCTTTTCTGCAAATTCCTAATAGTGCCGAAACAAATTGCTTGGCTCCAGACGTGCTTTGCATTTCCCGCCCAGGAGCACGCAGAGAGGCATGCTCTGTCATTGTAACATCAGTTTTTGTCTCACCGCACCTTATATATCTGGTTCCCTTCATTGCGACAGTGGGCTATAGGTGAGCCAGGGATGACTTTGTCAAAGGTAGGCTTCAGAGAGTGAGGCACTGCCATGCACTTAAACTAGCAGATGGATAAAGCTGTCCCGTATGGGAATTTAAATACATTTTGCAGTTTTAACTTCAACTATTTTGTTAGAGGGAAGATTTATCCCGGAGTACGTGTCCTAGCCTATCAGTCCTGTCTGCAGATTAAATGTGGATCAGGCCGAGATCTGCTCCCAGTGAATGCTGTAATCCACAATTGAAGATGATCTTTTCGGCTAAAGAATTGCCTCTCAAAGATGCTACTGCCGAATGAATACACCCCTTTTTCAAGCCCCCCCATGCTCTCTCTCTCTCTCTCTCTCTCTCTCTCTCTCTCTCTCTCTCTCTCTCTCTCTCTCTCTCTCTCTCTCTCTCTCTCTCTCTCTCTCTCTCTCTCTCTCTCTCTCTCTCTCTCTCTCTCTGCCTGTCTCTCCCCTATCCTCCTTGTGTTCTCCATTCTGCTCCTGCCTATCTTTCCTTATTTTCTGCCTAAAGCCTCTGCCCTCCATGGCCCTTAACACCCAGTGTGATCAGACAAGGGTATCAGGATCTAATAGACTCACAGAAGAAGCTCTCTTATCAGCCAGGTGCAATCTGGGACTGTTGGTGCTTAACAAGGAATTAAACATTTTTCCATGCTGCTGCCGGCACTTTAATTGATTGATGCTAAAAGTTTGGAAAATAAAAGCCTGGTGCGTCAAGCGCGGCTCTTATTTTCCAGGCCCTGGCGGGGCCCCCTTACAGACAGAGGGGGGCGCTTGGATTGGAAGTGGCAGCTCACATTTTCGGCATCAGCCAGCCCTGTCATCATGGCCCAGCCAGAGCGTGTGTGCGTGTCTGTGTGTGTCTGTGTGTGTCTGTGTGTGTGTGTGTGTGTGTGTGTGTGTGTGTGTGTGTGTGTGTGTGTGTGTGTGTGTGTGTGTGTGTGTGTGTGTGTGTGTAATCTGCCACTTCACATGGAGAGCGGCGGTTGAAAGACACATGTACTCAGAATAAGGGAATCAATAGAACACTTAATGAACAATTAGGAGAACAGCTGTAGGCCTGTCAGACACCCATCTGTACACAGAGCGGCTCTAAGAGAGAAAGAGAGAGGGGTGGGGGGGGCAGAGAGAGGGAGAGAGAGCGGCCTGCATGGCTGAAACACTGAGGCTATTGCTTCAGGACATATGCAAGCACCCCCTCCCCACACACCCCAGCATCCCCTCACCCCCTAGTTTCACATTTATCCCCTGCACCTCCATCCTCCCTCACCCACCCAGCTGCATGCTGTGACAGCCAGGGCCCCTATTTAGCCACGCAGACCTTCATCTCCCCTCCGTCCCTCGCCTCCCATTAGCAGGGGAGGCCGGTAAAGATATGGAAATGGTATAAGACATCCTTCAGGCCCATGTCAGGGGAGGGGGATCGATAAATTTGACAATCCATGGCATTTAATTAAAATGGCCGCCGGAAGCGAAGGCAGTTTGTTTTTCTGTGTGCATGGGGAGCCCCGGCCCGGCGTTTATTGCTCAAATGAATACATAAGTGTATTCATAAGCCACCCCCGTACATTAAATCCACCTCACTCTTTGGAATAGGAAAGGGACGACGTGTTGGGGTGGGGTTATAAGGGGTGGAGGGGTGCTTTCAACTTTTAACGCTGAGCGAGCGTCACGGACAGATGAAATTAATATCTCCACCTCTCCCCCCAGTGACTTTTAACGTATTCTTGATGCATAAAGAGATATCCTCTTCAACGGGGGGCTGCTGACAAATGAACGTTGGCTGCAGTCGGCGCTGCCGATCTGCCTCGTCTGTGACAGTGGCGACCTTATGTGCCAATCAGGTGGAAAAATAGTCAACAGTAAACGCAACACAGACTGTCAGGGGCAGATCTAGGCATGGCGGGTATGGGGGGGAATGGCCCCACTAAATGCCCAGTCTGCCCCACCAAACATGATGGCATGCAAAATAATCCAAGATATTTCAAATGAAAGTGCTTATATTTAAAATGATTTGAAACACTACTACTGCTACTAACTACTGTACAGTTGTAGTGGCACCACTAAACCAACAGCATTTCATCATTGAAAACAGAAAACTCTCTGAGTCAGACCTTTAGCTTGATGCATGCTGCGTGTCTGTTGCAACTTCAACAACAACTGATGTTATTATTGATGCTTTACTTGACTAATAAAAGTCCTGTAACCGAAAATGGTATGGGTGCGGCTTCATCGCCCGTGTCGCTTCGCGCCACGGGCGATGAAGCTGCCCCCATACCATTTCTCCTGCCCCCCCGCACCAAATGTTAAATCCGCCCCTGAACGTAACACAGACGGTGCCGTTGCGACAGATAGGTTCAGCCTTCATCCGAGCGGCTGACGTTTTTACGTGTAGATCAGCAGGCTGTGACTGACAACGTATTATTATGGTTAGCTAAGCACAGGGATGCGAGACTCCAGAGCAGTGTGTTGGAGCACACTGGGCAGAGTTTCATAATTGACCTTGAACACCCTCTCCGTCGCTCTTTATTAAAACTTCATTTAAAGAAGAACAACCCCGGGTGGCTGCCACTGGAAGACTCTCCCTCTCCTCTCTCCGCTCTTCCATTCTTTTCCGCGGCCATAATGGATTAGATAAGAATCCATTATGCATTCCACACAAGAAGAAGTAGGGTCTAAGACCTGCTTAAAAATATATTTTTAGTACTGAAAATTAATGTGTTCACACAAGCCACTGAATCATTTTAAATGTTCTTTTTTACTATATTAGGTATATGTGTTGAGAAGACCTATATTTCAGCAGGATCACGGGCCGCGGCAGTGCAAGAGTAATGGGCGTGTTAATTTATTCATGGTTTTAGCCATGTGCTTAGCTGTGGTTGTTTTGGTGGTTTGTTACATTGTGCACTTTTTAACATCACATGGTAACACATTTAACACACTTCTCGCCTTTATATTACGATTTCCTTAAGTGACCATGATGTCTTTTTTATTGTTGTATTTTGTTTGTGTTTTGATTGATCTTTTATTTCCTTATTTTATTTGTCCATGTTTATTAAAGGGGAGTTCCACCCATTTTCATTTTTTTCCTGAGAGGGTACAAATGGAACCAAATGGACCCTAGCGGGTCCATTTGGTTCCATTTGTACCCTCTGAGGAAAAAGGGTCTGAAAGAAAAATCATTAACATGGTGAAACTTGATGTCATTAAGTTGTGTTTGACCATGTTAATGTTTTTTTCAGACCTCCATTTCTAGGGAACACAGAATGGGGGGAACTTTTTTATCACGTCCACACAACATCTCTAAGGTATATTAATGACATAGTAGAATGTTGAAAATGGGTGGAGTTCCCCTTTAAGGAACCTCTAAGGATTGATTTTATTTGAAAATAAGCATCCAAATTTACAATATACATTATTTCATATTGGCCCATGGTAATGTAACGTCTCTGCATTAAATTCATGTAAACTAGCCATCTACCTCCCTGACCGTAACCTGTACAGCTCCTCTGGCCCTAACCCCAGCAGCTGATGTACACCATAATCAGTTGTCATGTTTCACCATCATACACTTCCACTAGCCTGAAGTCTCTCTCTGTCTCTCTTCTCTCTCTCTGATCGCATATAGATTTCCTCTGTTTTAATATTTGCCTTAGACAATGGTCCACTCATTGTCCACTCAAAGTTTTGAAAATCGAAATCATTATCAAGGATATAATTTTTTACAATTCTAATTCCTGTGGTATTAAAAGGTTAGATTGCACCATCAGGTTGACTCTGAGCACAGGTGCTGATTAAGTTGATTCACTGTGGCAATTATGGCTGGATCCCCTTTAATTACTGTGGGTTTTATTGCGACTGCATGATAATGGTGCACAGAGCCTGCAGGAGTTTTAGAATGGAGATGAGGTTGCAGGGAAACACACCCACGCACGCACGGATGTGCACACCAGAAATCCAATTGCTCACAGACACATCTCTCCCTGCATGCATGCGCACACGCACACACGTGCATGCACGCACGCACAAATGCGGGCACGCACACACATAGACGAATCTGTGATGGAGTCGAGGAACTTGTGAATACTATAGCAGAAGATGGTTTGGGTGAGAAGTTGTATAGGCATTAGAAGGCATGAGATCGCTCCTCATGCCATGGTGCGGCAGGGACTGAGGCGGCTAACAGACAGCCTCGGCTGACCTGTGGTGTACACACCTGTGTGTGTGCATGGACTGCTAAATCTGTGATACACGCACACATTACAAAAGCTGTCCTGCAACACATTCGCACGAAACACTATACCGTGGCTACTATGTATCAGGCATCCTATGCTGCCACACACAGATTCACAAAACATAGACAGACAGACAGACCCCACCTCACACACACACACACACACACACACACACACACACACACACACACACACACACACACACACACACACACACACACACACACACACACACACACACACACACACACACACACACACACACACACACACACACACAGCTTCCCCACTTCCTCAACACACTGAGAACCAAGCCGACAGCTACACAGCAGGCAATATCCCCTGCCTTCAGCCACGGTGCCTGTTTCGGATGCATCTGGTTAGCAAAAGCTGACAGAGGGCCGGCCATGCCTCAGAGGAGAGCGGAATGAGGAATTTCGGCGTTCCTCCGCATCACCCCTGAGACACGGGGAACGGCGGAGTGCCCCCCCCCCTCCCACCCCCCCGGGAGATGTGCTCCCAAGATTCGCTGTCACCGGAAAATGGAAATCGAAAGCGGCACACACATCCGTTATCTAAATGTTAACTCCTGTGCCCTTCTTGTTGTCACAGCCAGGTGAGGTCAGCCAACACCGGGCGAGGAGCTTTGCTTTGGGTCCCTGCCATGGAACACCCCTCTCTCCTCTCTCTCTCTCTCTCTCTCTGTGAAGTGGTAGACAACTCTGAAATGAATGGACCAGTCCAGAGCAGACGGAGCCACACAGAAGTTGAGCAAATCAGCGGAATTACAGTATGTCAGACATCTATTCTAAGAGATCGGATTTCACTGATGATTTCATACAGCCACTTAGAACTTATCCATGACTACTTTGTTGTTAAATAATTTGACTGCAAACGGTGGCAGTCTATATGTCATAAAGGACAGAAGCAGAACAAAACTTTCCCTGCCTCCTTGTTATTATCTGGTGTGTTAGGGTGTTAACTACTAGTAGCCCCAGTGGGTCAGCACTGTACAAAAACAGTCTAAGCACTACACATTAAAATCCCGAGTGTTAATTTAACTCCTGAGTGTGTAAAATCTCGTAAAGCTTGGTCCCGCGTGATCCCCCTCTACGGTCTGTGTTTGCTGCTTGTGCTTCATGGTGACATTTGTCTGGCCCCGGCCCAGAGGAGATGTGCGAGGCATTCAGCGTCTCAGCACTTCTCTGGAGCCTTCAAGTATGGGACAGGGGGTTGGAGCGCGGAGGAACGGAGACGGGTGGAGACAAGTGGACAGATGCATAGACGGACTGCGAATGCAGTTCAGCCAGCAGCACCGTCCGGGGGTATTTATGCTCCGAGGGGACGGCAGGGCGGCTGCCATTCAGGAGTCGGATATATTTAGCCAGTGTAGACTTATCACGCCAAGATGAGATTTCAAAGTGAGGTACCTGTTTGAAGATGCACGGCATTCCATAGGGGTGGGCGAGGGCCCGGGGGGCATAAATCTAGTGCCCCTGCACCTGGTGTGAAGACAGGCTGGATGGGTAAAGGGGTGGCATGGAACCCAGACACCTGAGAGTTGGAAAAGGCTCACACATAACCAATATATTTATATACAGTATATGCATAGAAATTAGGTACACACACTCACAGCGATTTACAATTTTGCATGACTTGTCAAATACATGACTGGGGAAAAATTTGGTAAAAAATGATTAATGAACGTGCAGGCTCGATCACCCACAGCTGCAGCTAATGTTAGATTTGTATGTGCATTGCGTACAAGTGGCCTCTACACACCTACAGTAAATCTACAGTATCACACATTATTAATGTTACATACAGCTGCATTGCTTACTTCTCTGCTGTGATTTTAAATTGCTGTAGTTCTTAACCTGAACTGTGAAACAAACTAGAAAATCTTCCTATAGTTTTCATTCCCATTTACTTATATATGTTTTGGATTTTACATATATTTTTTTATCAATGGCTATACTCACATGTATGACACATAGACCGGCATGCAAAATGATGACCATCCATCTCTATCCACAAACCCAGCCACCACAGTACTTCAACCAGTTATCACTGTATTTTACTCATTTCCAACCTGCTGTTTATATTGTTATCTTGTAGTTCACGCCAGGGCAAATACTTGCACCACATGTTTTCCGACGTCTTGCGTTTTGTTTTGCAAGATGTAGACTGCACTGCTGCATGAGCCATGTCACTGCAAGATCATTCCTTCACAGTTGCACTCGTAATTATAAGGAAAACATTTGACCGTGTTAACTTTATTTATTTTTTAAATTTTCTTTCTATTTTACCTTTTGTCTTTTCTCATCCATAGATTAAAATGAATGTCCTACTTATATACACACTATAGTGTAGCAGATGTGCAAGCTCAACACATCACGAGAACTGGCACATTTTGAGCTTGTAGAGCTGCTACTTTTGCTATTGTAGTATTTGAAACCCAAAAAGTAACAGTTTTGGACATAATGAGTTTTTCACCTGACACTGTCAGACGATAGCCTAGAGGTAATGTAAGCTCTAAGTAGGATATAAACATGCATTATGCTATTCAATATTCATAAACCAGCAATAATTACACTGGAACAAATGTCACACAAAGAAGTATCTAGAGGTGAGGAAAGAGTACAATTAGTATCAAATGAATATTTTATTGCAGGTGTTTAAATGTCCGTTTCGTTAATACTCATTCTTTTTATTTTTTTCAATTATTCAGGTACCAAGTGGTCAAATCAAACATCAAAAGGACTCTATTCATTCTACATTCCATGTCATATATTAAAACAATGAAATAAAATACTATTATTTAGTCACACCCAAGGAGGTTAAATTACTTAAATTAACTTTAATTCACTTTATTTAATTTTGGCAGTACTTACAAATCTTTCCATTGGCTTGTTTGGAAGAGGTATTTTTTAAAAGGCCCCATTCACTGTAAAATCCTCAATGTTCATTTTGCAATTTCTTGTTTTCTTAAGCAATTCTCTGAGAGCCAAATACAGTCTTTTTTATGAACACCTATATGTTGGTGTTCATAAAAACCTCTAGAGAACCTTGTTTGATCCCTAGCTGTTTCTGTTGATTCCATATTATTGCCCTAAGAGGGTTGCATGCCACAGCCCATTTCCTCATGTGGATGACCCCCTCCACTCCCCCACCCATCTACTGGAACAGAAGGATGCTTTTCATGGATTCCCTCTCTTGTGAGGAATTTGCTCGGCTGCAGATTAGATTTTCAGGAATCCGCAATGTCAATGACACTATTGGCAGCTGTGTTAAACAGGAGGGCATGGTGTGTGTGTGTTTGTGTGCATGTGTGTCTGCGACTGTGGTACAGAAAAGGAGGGGGGAGCGATGGAGGGAGGCCCACTTTGTAAAGCCGCTACCCACTTATTGCATTTCCCCGGAGCCTGTGACTCATTAATCAAATATTCATATGTGCCTGTAAATACATGGTGAACACAGGCGACCCTCAAAGCGGCCTGTGCCCCCCAGCACAAATGCTCTTTCATGTTCCCTGATAAAGAAATCCCCAAAACGCTACTCCCTGCTCCCGCAGTCTGCCTCCCTCCTCTGCCTTCAATCCTAAAGCCTTTTTTATACTGTATTTACTTGGTTGAAAGGCAGTGTCACCCACTGGAAATAGGTGATCTACAAACCTACAATGCTCCGCGTAATGCAACAAGTTGTGAGCTTGTAGATTGTCTATTTTTTTCTGTGTGCGACTGCACAGCACGTGACTACATAATGCATCAACCCTTTCCTCTTCCCAGCAACCCTTTCCTTCCTCCTTGGCATCAGAATGTCGCCGGCCCTTTTTTGGCTTGCATACATGATGATCCCGCTCTATCCTGCAGCCAGGCGGGTTGTCTACTAAAAACAGCCATGGAACGATCAGACGGGGATCTAAATGATGCCTTTATGCGCTTGCTCAATGGTCGTCCGTGATGTTTACGAGAACAGATAAGTAATTCTTCTACTCTCTCTGTCCATCCATCCTCACCCTTGCACCCCTTGCAACCCCCCCCCCCCCGCCCCCCACAGTTGGGGACACTTCCCTCCTTTAAAAAGCGGGACCCTCGCCCAGAGCCAGGCTCATCATAATACAAGAATTTGTATTGTACGGGAAAACAGTCCAGCATTGCTCAAACTAAGGGGGCAACAGACAGATTAGCCATGGCAACAGAGCATTGCACACAAGGATATTTTCTTTTCCTTCGCAGGCGGACACAATCGCAGCCAGTGTCACTGGGTCACATTTTTTCCGGTCCCTGGTTAATGGGCTGTAGAGATGGTTAGCACGTACGATTAGTTTTAATCTACTACATTTGACTGGAAGAAAAAGGGGATTGAATACATTTCAACACATCACTGAAGTTTGCATTTAGCATTGAAAATGAGACAAACACATTTTTCCCCCTTTCATCTCCTTAAATTCTTCAAGTGCAGCAGACCAAACAGCAAGTTCAAAAGTATTGATTTTATTCAACTTTTGCTGTACAGCAGTATAAAACAAATGTTTGGCACATGACTTTAATTTTGTGATGCAAATAAATTTGCTAATACTAGCTAATACCTCGCAATCACTGCCCATATCACACCAACATGTTCAAATTATTAGGTTAGAATTTAATTAGTGGCCTATGGGAACATAATGTACTTTAAAGGTTTATGTCCAAGCTATTGCTATCACAAAAGTGAGTTTCAGCAATAGATTTTACCCGTCACACTTTGAATGGTGGTATTATTGTCAAAACTGTCCAAAAAGTCAAATAAATATGACATCAAACGAGCAAAATAAGAAATGTTAGGACAGCAATTACAAATACTTACAAAAACAAATATTTGTTGAATAATTTGTTTTGGTTAAATCATACACAATGATGCAACAATAAAGAATAATTACAGAACATAAACTCCCATTAACATTTCTCCTCTGAATTCTTCTAGAGCTTGATCTGTACATCAGATGACAGTGTTACAGTCAGAAATGTTAAGGTCTGCAGACTCTGCATTCGATAAAGCATAAATTAGGCAGTTGCTAATCCCTATGAACCCCACAGTCCCAGCGAGTGTTTTTATAGTACTGTTACAGATGGGGGTATAGCAGTTATTGTACAGTATATTAGTTTTGTAAACAGCAACCTAGTACAGTAGGTGTAGCAGGGAATATTAAGGTTCTCAGTTCGATCATCGGCTTCTCCTGGCTTTGTGGCGGAGTGTATTTAAGCAAGAAAATGAACCCTGAACTACACCAGATGGACATGTTGATGCCTTGCATGGCCATCAGTATGTGAATGCGTGTATGCAATTGACATGGTAAAGTGCTTTGCATAAATACGCTACAGTATATACCGTAAATGCATCAAGCACCATGTACCATTTTTAGCATTTACAAGTGTATCACATCACATTTTTGCCCTTAATTCTTCAAACAATGTCCTGTCATGGATTGTTCTCAAAGTGTTTGCTAAACAGACAAGGAAATCAACACAATGACAAACACACTATCAGTCATCTCAACGCACCATCGTAAATTATTGCTAAGCGGAAGAAAATAAACTTCAGCTGTGGAAGTATCTGAGGGTTTTAGAAATAATTCCAGTTTTTGTTCTTGAGAGAGAAATGTCACTTATCTCCTCTGACAAACAGAAATCATTGGCTTGTAATCAACAAGGTGTTATAGAAGGTTCTACACGTTGTAAAGGGTGCAACATAATCCCCGGTAAACTCTGTACTGCAGTGGAGCTGTTCCTTAACTCTCCTTACAAAGCCCTTCAGAGTGACAACGCTGATCTGGGATCATGACCCAGTCCTTTTGAGAATGATTTATTATTATCTAAAGAGCAGAACTGGTTGTCGATCAGTGCTATGACTGCTAAGGTACTTGATAAATACCAGTCTGTCTCTTCCTCAGACATTTAACAGAAAGAGAGTGTGTGTGTGTGTGTGTGTGTGTGTGTGTGTGTGTGTGTGTGTGTGTGTGTGTGTGTGTGTGTAAGCAGAACCTAGTGTTCCTTTTTATCTCCCTTGATGCCAGTTGAAAGAAAGACTTGTTAAAAATCAGCAGGACTCAGAAAATTCCCAATGCAACAGTTATCATTTACAGAACATGAACATATTTGGCAACAAGTGCTTGGTGACAAAGTTTCAGGCAGTAAACAGTGAATCAGTGTTGTTTGAAAAATACCAGACACGTCAATGCCACAACACTTGACAGGTCTTTGGCAACGTCGTCTCACAGTTCACTGACAAAGGACAATCGTTGTCCATGGCCTTCGTCAGTGGTCAGAGCAGGACAAAGTCACCAGTAGTGGCAGTCACTCGCTTTGGGGTATGGATGAAAGGCCATTCCTTCTTCTTTGGGGTCATGCCTCCACACAGGTCATAGTCTTTGCTGTGACCAGGCATGAAAGTGAAGGCTGGGTATTTCTCCTTTGCTGATGGTTGCAGCACCTGACATGGGCAAATGGTTAAAGTCTTAACCACTTAAACTTGACTTACTAAAGACCCATTAATGCTCCAGTTTGGTGATTAAATGACCACCAGGACAATGGTTAGTAAAAACAATGAGTTTGGGTGACGAGTTGATTATCACCACAGTGTGGTGTTTTATTCTAGTTTTCAGTGGTCACCTTATCACCTAAAACTGATGTATTGTATGCTTGCTTTCTCACCAGTCTACATTACATATCTTTGTAGAAATGATGTAATCCACAGGCTCATACTGTATGTTGCAATGCGTTGTGAGCTTGGCCATCTTTGCCAGTTAATAAACCGAGGTGCCATCTACTTTTACCACAAATGACTGGATATTCTAACACACTAAAGTACAGACAATGAGTATGAATGACAGAAGCCCATGGTGTCTGGATTCTCCATCAATTGATGTGTTGGGCCCTGTTGGATACGTGGCTAAATGGTGCCACCTGCTGGTTCATTTCTAACTAACGCCGGCCTACAGTGGAACATTTAGACAGACTGAACTATATTCAAATCATGTTCTTAGATGTGAAATGACCATCTGAAATGGTGGTAGCGGATGAATGATTACTATGACTATAAATGTGGTGATGTGATGGTCTACACTTACCTTAGACAGCTCTTGGCTAATTCTCTCATAGTCTTGGACACTTCTAGAATAGAAACCTATGGCACAGCTTGGGTCCATTTTACTGAAAGGCATCTTCTTTGGTGACGGGCAATGATATGACTAGAGAAAAAGAGAGAAAATAATGTGCAGATAGTATTTATGGTAACAGAAAGGCCCGGTATAACACGTCAAGTGTGGGGCACAGCATTTGCTGGCGACATCAATATTAAATAAGTTGTGTAGGATTTCCTCTGCTAGTTACAGTATTTGAAAAATGAAATCCTATTTTTCTGCTGTCTCGGTATACACATATTTACAACTGTGGGAGTGTTGTCACACTGTATACCACGGCATCGAAAAGCATGAAAAGAAAAGCCTACACTGTGTTGATTAATGCTGCTTTTTATGTATTGGTCCTGAAATATTCAGCTTCGCCATACCTGATCCCGTATTTACCATATTTCTCTTAAGCAGCAGCTTCGCACATCTGAGCAGCAAATAAATCAGCAGTGAGGGACTTGGTAATTGAGCAGAGGGCTGCTTTAAGATTCATACCCTTAAGTACTAACAGAAACTATTAAATTCACATTACTGGGGCCTCAGTCAGCTCGTCTGTGTAATTTCACATTACCCGGAGAGGGAAATCGCTGGTGCTGACATCCACAAAAGACTGACAGTAATGAGGGTCCATGTAAATCAAGCTGTCATCTGCAAGGACAAAACAAAAGACAAGTTATTCAAAAAACATCGGATTATTACAAAAACGCGCCTCTCTTCAATTTCTATGCAGAGCAGCTCAAAGTCATCCGCTTGGCCTACTGTTGGGCTTCTTTGCGTCAAATATGCCTCCCAGAAGGTTGCTGCTTTTTAATATCCACCAGGGTGGATTAAATTCTGCATAATCAGATGCGTTTGTACAAGCACATTCTTTACGCTGGCAAAAAAGGGGCTGTCATTTAATTTTTGTGTGGGGGAATTACTTTTACAAACACGCAATTATATTCGGCCATTTGCATATGATAAATGCAGAGCTGGGCTGTGCCTTGGCAGGGAGAATGTATTGCTTGTCATTTAGACATCATCCACCGATGTATTTCAAATTGGTAAAATGTAAATGCGTAAATATTGACTGCCAAGATGTACAACTGAAGGTTCCTCCCGGCTGCTGAAGGTGATGGAGAGTGGCTCACTTTGGGGCCCGGATTAAATTTATGCATGCCTCCTATGGAAATCAATTACCGCTCACAACTTGGGAGGTTTACTTGTGATAAATGGGCGAGGCTGTGATGGGTCAGAGAGAATAAAATAAGCGCTGCTTCACATCGCGTCCCACTCCCCTCCTCTCCGCTTTTCTCATGCAAACAGGAATGCATTAACTTACTTTGTCTCTTTATACAAGGTGGGTATATTATGCAAGATAATCTTCAATTCACACCCAACTCCACTCTCTCTCTCCTCTCTCTCTCTCCCCAAGGCAAAACTCACCTTGAAATCCTACAAAGTAGCATGCCTGTTTGGGCTTCCCTCCAATGATACCTATGCAGTACTCTAGACTCAGTATGCTCTGTGGACACAAACATAAACAGAAGTGTGAAAAGTGTGAATGTTTTATTGCTTATACTCCATTGTTTGTGATGCCTTGTAAGCTTGTAGATCAGCCATTTATGGTGTGTGAGACACAACGCTGGCAACAAAGTATCATGCTTCCCTTGCGTTATACTTGCTACGCATGTTAAACTGAATAACAAACTACCCTAAATGACTACGTCTGATCTAAGGCTGCAAAATTAATTAAAAAAAAAACGTGATTATGACTTCCACATTTATTCAGGTGTTGCACTCTCAAACAATAACACCACATTTTTGACCAAAGTTGTTCATTACCCTAAAGCTAAAATCCGCAACTTCTTTAATGCAAGTGAAATATTATGACCAATGTGTATGGTATACCGGTAATTAATTGTATACAATTAAATATACTGTATGTAGCTCAACAGCAGAACTGTTAGTACTCTCTCTGGGGACCCGGGCTTGAGTCCAGTGCAAAGCATTAAAGTTACAGGTTACACCTTTAAGAATAAAACATATTTTCCACCCCAAAAATAATTATGATCAATAATTGTGATTGATAATCAATATACAGCAACCTTAAGTAGGTAAATAGGACATTCGACTGACATGAAATGGGGAGAGAAGGGGTGTGACATTCAGCAAATGATGCCATGATGCAATGGCAGGCTACATTAGTGACCACTGCGCTATGCCTAGGCTAGGGCTTTTGTGCTCAGCATTTCGTTTGGTCATATTAAAACTTAAATTGTGCTCTCTTACCTTAACAAAGTTAAAGTAATCAGGATTGGTCCTCTCCCCACCCAGACGTACTGGAATGAGAATGACGACGGCTCGGTTCCCCACGGGGGAAGGGGTGGGGTTTTGGCTGTTTGATGGAGGCTCATCCGACCTCCCAGCAGACTCCTGCCCCGCCCCTGCTGCCCTGTGGCCATCAATGACATCGCCACTGTACACTGTGTGAGATCAATAGCACAAAGGTCAGATGAGTGGCAGGGGGGCATCTGTCGGTATGTTTGCCCTTGTCTGTCAGTCTGTTGATAGCATGTCTGGTTCCATGTCAGTCCTCATGGCTGTGAGAACCAATAACGTCAGAATATTTGAATATAAACAATTCATTACTTCATGAATATATAATGTATATGCGTACTGTACACAAATGGTCTTGTTGCTTTCTAATATCAAACATTCAACTTAATTTTTTGACTACGGTAAAGATCATGGAATTCATAATACCAGACCAGACTTCCACCTCCTTCATTGCCATCCATTGCTTACTGTCGCTTGTCTAAATATTGTCAAATGTGTCCACACTTACAGTCCTGTTGTGCGTACACTCTGATTTATAATGTAATCATCTACTCTGCTCTCCTATAGGAGTGCAGCACGGGGACTCTGAGCTTCAACTCTGGACACGTAGGCACACACCATCATCACAAGCCTTGTTATTGGGGTTAAGAAGAGGTTGGAGCGGATGGCAGTGGATTTAAGACGGGTGTGTTTGTTGGAGGACGGACAGGATGAGCCTCGCCTCGCCGCTAGTGTCCCAGCAGTAGGAGAACTGCTAATAATGAATGGTCAGTTTGGGCGTTGTGCCCAGAACCTCTCTCTGCCAGTGGCAGGATCATCTTTCATACCTGTGCAATCCTGGGAGACATAGGCAGTTATACCTGCCAGGCCAGGGTCTGTTGCCTCTTCTACAGCTTTCCTAAAAGATTGAGTGAGAGTGGGAGGAGGAGAGCAGTTCATAATCGACACTCCAAACATAATCACCGTCTGCACTCAGCAAACAGATTATTACAGCTAATTCAATATTAGCACTGTAGGCTATGCATATAAATACAGTAGTATTGATGATGTTACAGTAAATCACTGGTCGGATCCCATCGATAATTCACTGTAACTGAATTAGAAGCAGTGTTGTTTGACATAATCTGGTCCTACTGCTTGAACGAAAGCACACCAGTTGGTGAACGAATTATTAGTTTGACCATAATATGATTGCAAGATGGCTGGTTTGGTTCTATTCAAAGCAGAGCGTATGCCGATGCACGTCTTAGTATTTCAGTTAGTTTTTAAATTCAACAACTTGCTTTCACTTTTAAATAAACCCTTTGTGTATTGAACACGTTTTGGTGTTCTACCTATTGAAAAATAGCAGATCATACAAGCTCATACAAGCTCATATCGCACCACCGAGTGGCGCGATATGAGCTAGTTGTTCTGCTATTTTTGAAAAATTGTGAAAATGTGGTGCAAATCTTTGAATACAATATTTCGGAAGCAAACATTTTTAACTCAAATCTTTGCTTCTGGGGGATCCCTAGAACAACATGTTTTTAGATGAGGTTTTGCAGCTAAATAATAGATATTTCTGGGGGTCCTTCCTATGAAATATGTTAAGCATCACTGACACAAAAAGAGATTTTTCCAGAAAAAACTAGAACCTCACGCCAGGGACTAGAATTTAGTGTCACAAACGAGAATGTAGTGTCATCGACTAGAATCTAGTGTCGGGAACTAGAATCTAGTGTCAGAAACTGGAATCTCATTTCAGAAACTACAATCCACTGAGAGGAACTAGAATCTAGCATGAGGAACTAGAATCTAGCGTCAGAAACTAGAGTCTAGCGCTGTGAACTAGAATCTAGCATCAGAAACTAGAATCTGATCAGGACACAATGTGTTAAATAAACTCACTTGAAGATATGCGCAACGACAGCAGGTCCGTACCAGTCCCCTGCCTGTTTCCCCAGTACCAGGCCCAGCCGCACCAGCCTGTGGAGGCCCAGCTGAGCTGCAGGGGTGTCGCCAAACCAGGACACCAGTGTGCGGTGGTAGACTTTTCTCAGATGGTCATCGGCCTCCTCTGCAGCCCCCTGGGCAGGGACCTTCAGGCCAACGGGCGGGGGTCCACGGCTGGATCGACTGGGAGAGCCCGGCAGGGAGGCTTCCAGGGAGGCCACCAGGCGCTTGGCTGCACTGGTGGTCCACGTCTCCGTATCTAAAGGCTGGAGGTCCAGAGCCTCCGACCAGGTCCAGTCTGGAGTGAACGAGGTAAATCAAACACCAAAACAGACACTATGCATTGTCATTACTGCCATGATGGTTGGGAAGAGGGTTATTTTCCTAGTTTTCTGAAACTGTTATTTTATTTTACAACATGTGTCAAAGGCCACAATATATGCATAGCATGTTGGTGTAGATTTCTGTTATCAAACCTACGTATAATATCAGATATGAGCCAAGAATATTGATAAGTCATAATAACATTCAAAAGGATATTGTACATGATTATGTCTCTGAGAAGTTGGCAATATCCACTATTACCATGTGTTTTAAATGAGCACAGCCCTAAAAGTAAATCATAACTGAAGGTTTGTACTTCACAGTCCCAAACGGCTCTGGTCTTCCTAAATGTGCTCTCACAAGTACTAAGTAATGAAGGAATTACTTGAGTGGTTCCATTGGCGGGTTTTTGGACTTCATCACTGAAGACATTAACTATTGCAAAATACCTTTATAAAAATCCAATTAGGAATTTCTCTGTTAAGCAGTAAGGCTCTTTCAGAACTTGTGAAATCAAACTTTTAATCTTTAATTTTTAGGCTTAACAGATACAAGTTAGTGTGTGCTTCAATAAGGAAATGGGGACATTCTATTGTGAAATAGTCCAATTATAGCCAGGAGAGTGCCCCACTATTTCAATTTTACAGTGCCTTAGCCCTACAAACAGAGTGGGCACCTAAGGTGATGAGGGTAGGAGTGGTCCTAGCTATAAATGAAGCCAGTGAAGAGCCTGAGATATTAAGATAATGACCTTGATTCAATGTGAATGAAAATGAAATTGATCAATAAATATACTTAAGTGGCCATTAGTGATTTTATCGAGAAATCTTTCATTCAGTATATACTTCCGATTTGACAGAAGAGCACGTTTTAAATATTGTTTTCTAAATGACTGCATTAAAAAGGCATAGTCTGCTTCGAGCTACAGCACAGTAATGCTCCTCAGTGTTCATTTATTCATGTCAGTGTGTAGTATTGTATAGTGCACACATATGTACATATAACTCATTTAAATTAACATTGAGAGGATTTTACTTTCTGCCTGTGCGTGTACATTCACCATTAACCAGGAAGATGCTAAACTTTTCAAGCACACTCCCATCAACGAAGAACCTTTGCTTTTCCAAAACAGCCGGTTATTGCGACAGACATCAAGAGGTTGACCTTTGTAAAACATGTTTTTATATTACTCCTTCCAGAATGTGTCCAAAGCATCTTTTATTATATCCTTTATATCCTAATTGGGTAAAATCATTCACACACTTTCCCACTAGGCTTAGAAATATGTCCCATCCTTTTCTGTTATAGCACCACCAACAGGTGGAATTTTGCAAAACATTTTTGGAGCAAAATGCCTCAAATGATCATCCAATTAGCCCTTCACTAAGGCCCTCCCCAATCCGTCCTTGTCCAATAGACACGCTAGCAGAGGAAAGCTTGACCTGCATAGCAACAGTTGCTAAACTACTGTATTTCGACTGGCATTGGCTACAAGAGTAGAAATTACACCCTTTTTATATTGGCCTATTATGGTGCCACCAGGAGGCCACAACCTGACCTTATGGAGACCTGTGCCCCGAGGGGCACTTTTTATAGCTTGATTATGCTCTGATGAAGACTCTAGACTCGAGAGCAACTAATTTTACATAGCCTCGGTTGCAACACAAGAAAATGTGTTTACTGTTAGAACTACACCACATTCCTCATTACAAACTTATGACTTGCAAAACGCAATGTCATTTACAGTAGGGATGTGCCGATGAGACATTTTGACCCATAAAGATCTGCGATATAATTAATTGGTGTTATGGCTGATAACCAATATCACTGATGTCGGTATGATCTCATTCTGTGTGTAATCATTCTGAAAAATATGTGTAAGAGGGTGCCTGCTGTGCAGGCACTGCTGACCTTGTAGATCTTTTCAAGCTGTTATACTTTTGGATAATTTATCTCTAAAGACAGACCGCTTTATCAGACCGATTCATTAATCGGTCCGATTCATTAATCGAACAGATGCCGATTAAACTCCCATCACTAATTTACATGCAAATCAACTATGAATAAGGTCTGTCAATCCCTGTCAGTACATATGGGTCCTTTTGATAAAATGTACACTCTCTGAGTTAAATGAATATTGAGAATTTATGACACTTACCTCTGCCTAAGAAATGTAGTACCAGTGCCTGGGCCAGCATCATCTGGCCAGCCCTCAGCATGCAACCCCAGCCACAGTCAGAGGTGAGGGTGGAGTCGGGGAGGGGAGGGAACTCCTCTCTGTAAGTGAGCCACACACGGGAGGCAAAGTCCCTACGAAACGTCTCCACGTTCCCCATTGTGACCAGGTCCTCATCAGAGGCTTCATAGCACTCTGTAGGGTTGTCATCATCTGACAGAAACAAATGCAGCAGACATTTCACTCTACAAAAAACACATTTTCAACTGATTTGGTTTCATTTGCCAAACAGGAGGCTATGGAATGGCTCAGAACTACAGGTACAGATCAGACAAGCATTATGATGCAGTAAGAGAGTGGCGACACTCCTGTTGACTCCCATTCTTACAGTGGAACGTGCACATGCTTGTTCTATCTCAATGGGATAGTTCCAATCATGGTCCACATGTTTGGAACCCACGGGCATAGGCACCAACTTTGCGGCGAGATCAAAGTGTGCCACCACTCTCCCTCTATACCATGCTAGTATTGGCATGTCTGGAGTGGGGACATCAACCTAAAATAAAACATCAACCTGTGTTCTATATATAGAACACAGGTGGTCATCAGGAGGTCCAGACCCAGAACCCCTAGCGGCTACTCACAGTCGCCAGTTTTCTGACTTGTCGCAGTTTAGTGCATCTATGTTTTTATTTAACCTTAATTTAAAATGTATTGAATTGAGAAAGAGGATACCTGTTTAGATTTTACACAAGATGAAGTAGAAATGCTACATTTTAAACACCAAAGTACTGAACTAATGTAATTCATTAGTAAACAATATCCTGAATTGGTAGGCCTACTATCATTGGCATTGTGTCGTCACATGCCAACTTTTTATCATTATGTAGCTGACCATTTAAACACACAAAATAATTTGATAACTTTGGAAATGAACTACAACATCCATGAGTTTGACATACTACAAACTTCACTGATGAAGACAGCATGTTAGCATAACCATTAATGGATGAAGAAATTGAAAGTTTTACGCTACAGCAGGTGGTAAAGCGGCGAGTACTCTGGCATCCCTCAGAGTTACTACAGGGGGCTTTAGTGTGTTTTGGAGTGTGTACGTGTGTATAAGTGCATGCCTACCTTCAGCTTTAAAATGGTAGCATTTTCCCAGAAGAATCACTGGGGAATTCCGACTGAAATTGGTCTTTGATTTCAGAGCCCAACCTAAAACACAATTATGAGAGTCATAGTTGGATGGTGGTTGAATATCTCTAAATGAGTCAGTCTTTTATTGACTTGTGTTTAAAATGTACTGTAATTCTACAAACTGTAGACATAAAAAAAATCAATCAATCAAAAGAGCAGTGGGACTTTGCATATCCTCAACAGTCTAGTGAGTTGGAACCCTCTGGTTCCCCTGGCAACAACATTGTACACATGCACATAGTCTAGAGAAGCCTGAAGGCTTTTCTCCTAAAGCCCAAACTGAAATTAGGATTTTTTTACCCCAAAAAGCACCATGTCATTAGTCCGAAGGTTCATCTCTAACCCTAAATCAGAACCTAAAGATAACCGCAAGCACAGGAGCAGAGTATGCTAATTACAGGCTTCTATTCTACTGATCCTCTCAGAGTACCTTAGGGGTAGCTCTGGTCCAGAGCTCCACTGCTTCTATGAGTCTGCCTTGGCAGTGGAACTCTGTAACATACAATGCAATCTGCCATTACTCGACCCAACCAGCCTCTCTCCTGTAGTGGATATAAAAGGAATGTTTTACCTACTCGCTAAACACGGCTTGTATGATTAGAAAGCCTACTTTCCTTGGAAAAGTGGAAACATTCTAACCCCCCACCATATAAAAGGGACTTTTTGGGCAGAACGCCATTGCTTTTGAACAGAGGAAAAAATATTCCCTATGAAGGTTTTCTCTTGGCAATATCGGTAGAGGGTGCAAATCCTGGTTGTTTTTTTTCCGGTGAAAAATAATCACGTTCTGTTCTGCCCCAAAAGTCCATTCTATCCGTGTGGTGGGGGGCTCAGAGTGCTCCACTAAGGAAAGTAATCTTTCTAATCACACAAGCCGTGTTTGTTTTGGCGTGTAGGTAAAACATTGTTTATATGCCCACTCCAGAAGAGAGGCTGGTCAGGTCGAGTAAAGGCAGATTGCATCGTTGTTACAGAGCTCCAATGCAAGGCAAACTCAGAACCAGTGGAGCTCTGGACCAGACTGAGCTACCTTATGGGGAAATGTATCTTGCTTTTCGAGTTATAGATTGTCTGAAACGTAAAAATGTATTGCAATAACTAGGGGGATAAAATGTAGTAGTTGTTGTACTAGAATTCTACAGGAAATTCTCCAAGCTGTTAATAAAATGTTCATTCATTCATGGGCTATAGGCTGTATACGAAAAACGGGAAAGAAATCTTAGAGATCAGCAGGATTATGTAGCACACTGTACCGCAGTCTAACCACTTACTGTACTTGACATTGTGCCACGCTGACAAGACCTTTGTCTTCAATCTTTCCACTTCGTCGCTCCCTTTATTCTCCATTTGGACCACCAAGGAATAGAACCCATCCTACATAGAAGAAACCTTACACACGCACGCACGCACGCACGCACGCACACACACACACACACACACATGCACACGCACACGCACACGCACACACACACGCACACGCACACACACGCGCACACACGCGCGCACACACACGCGCACGCGCACACACACACACACACACACACACACACACACACACACACACACACACACACACACACACACACACACACACACACACACACACACACACACACACACGTACGTCACGTCATGGGATCCCCCACTGAAAATCAAAGTTTGTACCGAGGTCCATCCGATTAGCTACTAACTTACATGATAACGTACCTTAAGACAAGTAGAACTTCTTCGATCGTGCTTTACATTTACAGCTGCTACCGCAGTCGCTAGGAAAATATGTTCATTAATACTGAGAATGTGCCCCAATTCTCATTTGTCTGTCAAATTAGCGAGGCGAGTTGACAGCAGACTGGCATAATAGTACCAATGTTTACATTTTGAGGAAGTAAAAAAAAAAAAAGAAACGTTAGTCACGTCTGCGGCTCTCGCGGTGTTTCCAACATTTCATTCTGGGATTGGGAATGCTTGTTTTCATTGTCAGCGTACTAATCTCGTCCGCGACTCCTCTTGTCCAGAGCCATCTAGTGTCAGAGTTGCGACATTGAGGGGTCAGAAACCGAGCGCTCGCGCTTTCAACTTTCAACAAGTAAGAGCTATTTTGGGCGAGTGTGCAACATGCAACTGTTTTACTACTGTTTCATTACTGTAAAATAACAGCTAATGTCTCTCAGCATTGTTTATGTTGTATACCGTACTATACTATACAATACTAAAATAAATTAATTTGAGATCATTATTAAAAACTGGGCTGTTGCCTGACTGACTCCATTGCATTTCTGCCTACTTCCGGTCTAGTACTTGTCCCAATTTGTTGTCCCCATTCTCAACCTATGGTTCTCAATAGAAGTGAATGTAGAAGAGCCGCCATTGAACTGTCCCTATGAAGTGAACGGAGTTTGCGTAACTCTGTCTTTACGTTAAGGCCCTGCTCTTGCCTAGCTTTGTGAGCCTTGGTCCTGCCGTTGCCTGTGCTATCCGCTACGACAAAACAGGCGCATTTTCCAGTACAAAGCAAAGGGCTGTTTAACCACAAAAAGCCAGGCGCATCTCCAACTCGCCTGTACAGTTACAGTACACGTATAGCAGCAGCGGTTCCCAAAGAAATGTCCAATGCTCTCATTGAGGGAGTTCTAGGGGCCCTCCAGCTAAATGATAGTTTGGGATCAAACGGACTAAATTAAAATTATTATTATTTTTTTTACAATATAATATAATTTGGCTTCTCGAAAATAGAAATTCCCGGGTCGCGTAAAAATGGAAGTGAAAATGGTATTGCGGGGATCCCCGGTGTTCTTCAAACAGGGGGGGACTAAATGCCAATTTGAGGGGTCATTGACATAAAAATAATAAGTTTGGTAACTACTGCGGTACAGTAGTGCAGTGGTTTTCAACCATTGGTCCGGGGACCACCAGTCGTCCTTGAGAGGGTTCCAGATGGTCCCCAGGCTCAATGATGGAAAGTTGGTTAAAACAGATGTAACTCCCTGAGAGTGTTTTACTAAACAATGTTTACACTCTCAAGAGTTAAAATATTCATTATGTGAATTAGCCCAAGTCTTGTAGAATTAATGGTCACTTTGATCTGCATGCCATGTTTGACTGTTTCTGAAATAAATCTTTAGTTTTGGGGTCTGTGGGGCCAAAATTGTCATCACATGGTGGTCCGTGGCACATTTTTTAAATAAATAGTGGGCCCGGCCCCTGGTATCAAAAAGGTTGAGAACCACTGCAGTACAGTAGTACAGTACGTGGGGAAAATGCTGCTCACTGGGTGTGTTCTTGTGCGCTCATTTCCGATGGTTACGGTAACCAGAGCCCGTTCCGTTCTCTTCCCTTCGGGGCTTCAGTTCAGAGAGAGAGTAACGTTCCAGTGTGAGTGAATGGAAAGCACAGGCTGCCTGCCTGCCTGCTGTTGGGAATCTATAGTAGCAAATAAAGCACACATCAGCGGCCACTGCCATGGCTGAACGCCGCGCCTTCGCCCAGAAAATCAGCAGGTAAGGACGGATGATTGCGGGTCCCCAGTTCCCACACATAGAACGTGAGATCTGACCGGACCAGGTCGCTGCTTGTGTTTTTGTAACGAGCCGCATTCAGAGTCCCATTGAGGGAATTCCTATCCTAAAAGGCCCTGTCTGTCTGTCGCAGGCACAGCCTAGCCGAGCTAGCCGCCTGTGCTACTACTACCACCAAGGATGCTCAGTTATAGACCCACCCAGGCAGACATTCGGGATATAGCTGGCTGCTTAGTATTTCTGTGTTGATTTCTCCTTGGTGGCTAACGGGCGGACAGTGGTCTTATCCTTCCAACGTACTACGACGCAGCTCGTTGGAAACACTGACTGGCCAGTGGCCACAAAGGGAGTGTTTGTTCAATGATGATTGATGGACGCTATGAAGGAGACCCGTTGGTTTGTTTGGGACAGATGAGCTATCCTGGATTCATGCTACTGTAGCCTTTAGCCTAGTGGTTCCCAAAGTGGGGTTCAGCCAGGGACCACCAGCCCCCCCAGGGGCACTCGTTGCAGTTCCAAGGGGTCCCCAGCAAAATTATATTATTCAGGAATCTGAGGCTCTGTTCAAATGGACCCAAATAGACCCGTTATGTCTGGTCCATTTGGCCCTACTTAGCCGTAGATCCTCTCTTGTGGGGGTCCTCCCCGTCACGTCTTTTTCAAATGTGAGTCTGCCGGGCCAATTAGTGCCAATTTGGGCGTGAAAAAAATGGTATAAGGGTTGATGTGTTTATGTTTGACTGGTTGACATTGATGGAGATCAGTCTGTGCTGTGGCTGTCAGATGCAGCCAGCTGGGAGTAAAAGTCCCACTCCATAGTAATGATCTCATCTGTTCCCCGCCCCCTAGATGGATCAAAGTAAGCTCTTTAACAAAGGTCTTTGTGTGATTTTACACATTACTTTTCTCATTCAAGGGTGAATACCACAATTTTACATGTAGGTACTAGGTACTGAACGTGATAAGATGCATAGTACCTTCCTGTTGTACTGTTTGGTACAGGTTAGTAGTAGTAGAAGTATTGCTTTCAGGCATTTGGTGCAATGCCTTTATTTTTATTTCACAGTATGTACAATAAGTAGATATCAAACCAAAGCAAAACAATTCAACAACTGATACTTTGTGAATGAAACCAGCACTCCCAAGACCTCAACGATCACCATTTTCAGTTCATCATAACATCATAACATAAAGATGCACAAATATAAATTTCTATGAAAAATCACATTCTGAATGGCTGTTATGCCTATAAAGGGATTTATCTAGCACATTGCAACAGAATAGATGTTCTCATAACAAAGGACATACAGTATCTATAAACATTTTACACAGTGACAATCTTTCCTGTGTCAAACCTTCCATGTTTCAACTCTGTACTGAAAATTCTTAAATCTTTGCACATCTCTCTGCATCAGATGTTGTCAATGAAGGGAACGGATGAGCCCTTTTCATTCTTGAAGAGGGCTGCACCGTTGATTCTAGTTTGAAGAAGCCTTTATGACATAAGTGACAGTCATTAAATACCAGCCACTCCTCCAGACACCACAGAGCCAGGCTATACTGTAGATGCAATCTACTTCAACCCGTGCTTGTCTTTGTCAGCCCTAGACAGGTATAGGTATTTTATAACTGTAAGAGGCTTCCAACAACTTGGGATGCAAAAAACAGCTGAAAATGACGCATATACTGTTACTTGTACCCAGGGGTGGACTGGGAGCTCAAAACGTACCGGGCAATTTTGTCTCAGAGCGGCCCTCAGAGCGGCCCTCTGAATCTTTGTGGGGGCTCCGGGGCCTGAGCCCCCATGAGAATTTAAGACATAAGGGGCTCTGGGGCTCGGGCTAACTAAAATTAGTTAGTTAGTTTTAGTTAACTATAAAAACCCTGCAATAGGCAGTCTCATTTGAAGAGGACAGAGGGCCGCCAGCACTGATTCGTGGGCCGGTTTTGTGCAGATTTTTTTTTTTAAAATTAAAATACGACATTAACGGCCCCTGGGGGGGGGTCGCCCCCCGGGAAAATGCCCTGTATGCCAGACTGTCAGTCCACCCCTGCTTGTACCTCAGACAGGTGTGTAGGTATTTGTCAGGGATTTGCTCATTGCATTCTGTACAGCATATTGAGTTTAATCCCTTGTTTGAGCCAAATCTGGTTGCCCGTGGTTTGTTGAACTCCCTCTGGTGTTGTGGACTTTGTTTACATTAAGAAAGTATTTTACTTAGACAGGTACTGTACAGTACATGCCTATGTTGGTCAGGTGGTGTAGCAAATTTCATAGACCAGAGTCAGACCCATTGAAAACTTGGAAAGATGCTGTACTGAAAGATGCCTTGACCCTAACCTAGCCATTGCTGCCTATCAAAATTGGCAGGTTTGATCTGGGTGAGGTCAAGTAGCCTGACCAGTTTGCATTGGGAAGTCTGTAGCCTTGTTTGAGGTGCTGCCTGACTGTGGTACCAAGAGGTGCAATGGTGCATGACATGTATACTGGTAGTTGAAGAAACCTTGTATGAGGGCTGCTCAAGGTGCTCTTCAAGGTGTTTGTCGACTAGTGAGGAGATCCTGTACAGGAAAATTGTTGTTTGGTTGACTTTTTTTATTACATTGGTTGCCATTTTATCACCAGACAGATGTGCTTCCTTGTGGGAACATAGGTAGGTTTATTCAATTACTGCATAATTGCATAGGTTTATGCATTACTATTCAGGGCTTGACACTAACACTTGCCCGCTTGCCCGGGGCAAGTAAAAAAAATGGTGGGGCAAGTGAAGACTGCTACCTGGTTGCCCAATCAGGCAAGTGTACAACTTAGTGCACTATAACACAACACAAGATAAATTTGTCTTGAAGGTGGTCATTGCGACCTGGGCTAATTAAGATGATGAATTTTAACTCTTGAGAGTGTAAAAATGAAACCAAATGGACCCGCAAGGGTCCATTTGGTTTCATTTTTACATTCTCAAGAGTTACATCTGGTTAACCAACTTAGCTGGGGACCACCTGGAACCCTCTCAGGGACCACTGGTGGTCCCCGGACCACCTGTTGAAAACACCTGGTTTAAAGCACCCAAGTAGGAAGTAAACTTAAATGCAAAATTTACAATATATTTTTGGGGGGCAAGTGACCATGACCTGAGGGCAAGTAGAACCTGACTCAGAGACCTTAGTGTCAACCCCTGCTATTTGATCCAAAGGTTAAGAGGATGAATTCAGTTTCTCCCGGGTGATAGTTAAGATAGTTCCAGAGCTGAGGGTCTTTCATAATCAGTCACAGTTTCCAATAAATGATTTCAGGCAAAGCTATTGCTACATAGCACATACCCAATTAGATGCCATCATGTAAAGACAGTAATCAATGTGTGTGTGTGTGTGTGTGTGTGTGTGTGTGTGTGTGTGTGTGTGTGTGTGTGTGTGTGTGTGTGTGTGTGTGTGTGTGTGTGTTTCTTTTGTCCTGTGTAGTGACAACATTTCTTAGAGTGGCTGTCAATATTTTGTTCTTTCCTATGACTGACACACACACACACACACACACACACACACACACACACACACACACACACACACACACACACACACACACACACACACACACACACACACACTCACTCACTCACTCACTCACTTACACATGCATGGTCAGTCACACACAATCTTGCATGCACGCAATCTTTCCTGCTCAATGAAAGAAGACCATAATGTCTTTACCCAAGGAGATGATGCTTGAGGATTTGAACAGGAGGAACATCTGCCTTTAATTTCTTTCACACTGAAAGAATGTGTCTTTGAGCACATGTGTATGATTTGAGATGGACTTCCCTTTAAAGTTTTGCTTTGAGGAGTAGTTCACCCAAATACTGTTGTCTTATTTTATTTCAACAATGAACACTACCACTGAAGTCAACGATTTACTGACAAAGTACACATGTACTTCCGCCAAGGGTGCCGTTGTGAAAAGAGTCGATGCTTAAACTGTTAGTTCAGAGAAATAGTCAGGTAAGCTTCAGTCACCCATTGGAGGAAGTCTGTAACAACTTGTTACATGTTGTGCACCAGACATTGGACATCTATTAAATGTTCTGGCCTTTGAAAGACTACATAATAGTATGCTACTTAATGAATTTAGGAAATGCGCTTGTGGTTTTCTACTTGGCTTCAAACATATTGTGGTATACCACAGGGTGGGGAAAAAGTGTTTCAGAACTCACTGGTAGTCCAGATGTGAATTGTAGAACTGAATGTCACACTTGTTTACATCATTCTTCACTTTTCCATTACACTTTCATGCCCTTAAAAAGGCAGTGTTTTGTTGTTTGTTGACAGTTATTGATATAGAAGGCTGTTTGCCTAATGAAGTTATTCCTCCTCTTGAGCAGTGACCAGTGCTAAATAAAGGTCTGGTTGGAGGCATTGGGAGGACAGTGGAATGTGTTTGTCGGTTCAGCGCTCCTGTCTTTTGCCGCTGGCAATGGCGACACTGCACTGCAGAGGCCACCAAAACTCTCTTACATCATCATATTTTCCCTGAGCAGGGAAGTTAGCTGGCCAGTTTTTCACTTATGCATAACATTTTGATGGCCTCCCTCCACAAAGTATTTTTAGTAGCAAGAACTTTTGTGCCTTAGCACAGAATTTCTGTTGGGAATTCAAGATTTACGTTGTTTATGTGACAGAAGTTCTATTTTGTTGTTCTCTGGAAGAATAAACGGAACTGGGCTCGGGATGGATAGATGGGATATCATACAAATATAGTGTGTGGCGAATAAACACGATGGAAAACAACACTATTGATGGCCACCGTTGTTGGTAAAATTGCTGGATCCTTGTTACTCATGCTACATGACCGTGACAAGTGGCCCTCTTTGGCTTTAATTAGTTATTTGTTTGTGTCACCTTGGGTTACTTGCTGTGTTGTTATTTTGTTCAAGGCAACAGTTTCTGAGTGGGTCTGATGGTTGTGATTAAACGGTGTACGTGTGCATGTCTGGTTGTAGGGGAAGCTGCAGACAAAGCACTTTGTGCTGATCACCGGGGTCCATAGGTTTTTATTTGTTTCTCTCCTTTCTCTGGGTGTAATATATGTTGGTGTCAGAGGTGACACAGTAAGGCCAGGAGCAGGGTCATGGGGAAAGCCCTCTGGGGGACATGAGCCACAATACTAAATGTTAGCCTTGTCTACAATAGAAAGGCACGATGCTGTCTGCCTGTTCTGTGCGTTGTTTAATGTATTTACACATTGGCCTTGTTGCAGAACTCATCTATAACAGTGTCGCTGACCTTAAGCGCATTCTACAATTAATTTGAGACCTTCAGGAGGATCTCAACAAAAACAGTTGCTGTAACTTTACTTTTACATGCAAGCAGGCATAAACGCCCGGAACTAGCTTATGACATAATAATAATAATAACAATGTGATCTTCTGATGACTGAGAGATGTCTGTGTTTCTTTCTCTCCTCTCCTCTCAGGACTGTGGCAGCAGAGGTAAGGAAGCAGATAGCAGGACAATATGGTGGCTCACCTCAGCTTCTCAAGAACCTCAATGTGGGGGCTGCAGCCAGCAACGCAGTGAGTAACGTTAATCCTAAAGAGACCTGTGGAGATTTTGTTTTGATTCAACATCTCGCTTGTCTTGCAGAACTTAATTTGAATGTCATTTTCATATCTCAATCGATAACGCCCCCATTCCCTACAATTGGCTCGATGAGATGAGAGATCTTTGATCATCTGGTTGGCAGCATTTGAATCCATAATCATAACTGACAAAGACATTTCTGCCAAACCTTTCATGCCAGTGGTCTTTCTTATAATATCCTCCACTCTCTACTTCCTGGTGGCTAAGATTGACAGCCAGGTGACCATGCTGATGTCTCACTCAATTATTAAAGCTGCCCACCATTGGAAGTACATAACTGCACCATTATGTTAGAATAATACAGCCTGTCTCTCAGCCTGTCTACTGGGGTGTTCTCAGGGTCAACAGTGTTTGGTTTCTCTGTACAGTAATTGTTTTTAAAGGGCAGTGCCGATTGACCTCCAGCAGCCCAGTGCTGAAAACGCCAGGCTAATGCTGAGCCCAGAGAAACAAACCCCCTCCTCCTTAATTAGGCTAAATCTGCCGTTTAATTAAATTGTGGAGAGACTGTGTTTGTATTCTGAATTCCTTGGTGGAGACAGATATGCATGTGTGCTTGTGCACTCATACGCTCAACTAAACTAGCTGATATAAGGATTATGCTTGGGTGCTTCAGTTTAGAAATGGTCTAGGACACATGAAACAATTAGTCTATGTTTGAATAGGCATACATGGCAGGGACTGCCATTCTGAGGCTTTGTGTCATTTGGTGTATTTCAAAAGCCTTCTTAATGCCTCACTGAAATGGAATAAAAAGCTTTTCACACTTTTTAACGCTCCAATCAGAAGCCAGTGTTCTGGTCACTTGAGCGGTCACATGTCACAACAACGGACTGCTCCGTTCAACAACAGACCTCCTTTCACGGACAAACATAGCCTACACAACTGCAGATGAATAAAAGCAGCCTTCTTGTGTACTATTTCTGTAAATTATTAGTTTTTTATTAATCTATTAAGCATGTAATAAGCAGGATAACACATGACGTAACCGTTCAAACATACCCAACAATGCATACTAGAAAATACATACTCAACATGGATTCTAGAAAATGGGATTTTTTCACTTTTGTGTATTTTTATATCAAAAGTTCACAAAAATCGAATTTCAATTACTTCCGTAAAATGAAAACGTCCTGCATCATGATGTGTCAACTATCACATCAATAAAAGCCAATAGAATTTAAGCTCATCATTTCATTCCCAATTTTCCCTTCACTGCATTGTCCTCCAAACACAGCTGTTTTTTTCGATTAAGAGCCAGTCTGTTTTTAAATCCCCACCAATATGTTCCTCTTTATTAATACCCTGTAGCTTTGCCAGACAGTATATTAGTCGGTTTAAACTTAATAATCACACTAAAAGTATGTAGGTTAGACATAATCTCCTGTGGTTGCTCCACACATCACTCTGTCACTTTAGTTTACAAACAAAAATTAAAATGTGGTTCCAGAAGCATAAGTCACCGATTAAAAAAAAAAAAAAAAAAAGAAACATAACCTGGAGGGACGTGAGCTCCGATTGGTTGGGAAACTTCAGAACCAATGTTTCAGGGAAATTCAGGCTGAAACTTCAAAGTAAAATGCAGTCTGTTTCCTTTTCAGTGCACCGTTTTTTTCTTATTAAGGCCATTCCACACCAATGATTTGCGCTGCAACCGTTTTTGAGGCCTGTCCCTCGTGCCATTTCTCGCCAGAAAATAGAAATCCATCCTACTTTGGATGTCTGCTGCTAATGGAGCAAGATGTTCCACAGTAACTTGGCCAATGTCATTGGAAAGTAAAAATGAGAAATACGTACACATGACAATGAAAATATTAAAACATATCTAATGAAATGCATTTCCCTCAGTATTTACCTGAACATTATCATACCTTATTTGTATACTTGTACCCAAGTCTCCAGTTCACACATTCATGTCAACGTAACCATCACCTCATGAGGGTCAATCTGTCGCTCTCTTTCCCACTCATTTTTTCCTCCTCTAACCCCCGTCCAGGTTCCCCTCACAGAGGCAGTGGAGCCAGTGGACTTTGAAGAGTACCTCATCACTCACCCACCCATCATTGAGTCAGGTCCCCTCAGAGACCTGATTGAGTTTCCACCCGACGACATCGAGGTGATCTACACTCCCAGGGAGTGTCGCACTGTGGCACAGCCTGTGCCAGAGGAAGGGTAAGGCAGGGATCAAAGATTTCCGGCACGGTGCCGGAAATCAGGCTTGGGGGGGGGGGGGGTTGGTTTAATGGTTTTCAACCCAACTCACCAGCAAAAAGCACGAGATTTTCTACCAGGAGTTTTTCAACGCTAGGGGGTCTGGAAAAAAAGCTAAACATAGTGACAAGTTCGCCAAGTTGGCAACACTGACAGAGACACGTGGAGATAGAGAGTGATCAGCGAACCGCGAGTCGGGACGCTGCAGTTCATGAAGCCAGGTGAAAATACCCTCACCATGATAGATAAAGGCTTCAAAAATAAATGGCACTGGGCATGGCTAGATGAGACTGGGCGAGATGGGAAGGCATTTTGATTTTGCAGTTGGTGCAGGAAGCTAAGGGATCGAGTCAGGTGCTTGCTCTTCTGCACGCTGTGCTCACGAAGCTATTATATGGTCCTCAACTGGCGGTCCACGACCGGACGGCCGCACATCTCTGTCTGGACCCTTAAAAATGGCCGAAAGAGAAGGAAAGAAAAAAAGGCGCCGCGTAATTCCCGGAATAATTGCATAAATAAATGCAAATATGCATGCCTCGCTTGATTTCACAATCCCCACATATTTTCGCATAAGGTTTATAAAGTTACAACCTCACCCATTTGGTCACTTTCACCCAGAATCGCGGTGGGGGTAAGCGCGTCTAAAAAGTCTCTCTCTCTCTCTCTCTCTCTCTCTCTCTCTCTCTCTCTCTCTCTCTCTCTCTCTCTCTCTCTCTCTCTCTCTCTCTCTCTCTCTCTCCACCTAACAAAACGTCGTGCGCCGTGTGTGGGTGGGGGGGCGCCGCGCCAGCCGCTGCTGGTTAAAGTTGTTGCGTGGCGGTGCTGTACACACATCCAGCTTATATTACTGTCGGGACTCGGTCGGAAGGGGTACTCACCCCAGGTAATGGCAATACTAATCAGTGTTCTTAAACTCCGTCGAACGGACAGTTGTTGTAAAGTTGACAGGTCTTGCACATGTGTCCAGTGCGTAGTCACCTCTATGTCTGGTTGAACTGATTTAGAAGCGTGATACTGAAATGATTGATTATTTACTCTATTAGAGAAATCAGTCATTTTACATGTATCTCAATCGCAGTTTGTGCAGGACCGGATCTAGGCATGGGGGGGGCAACGCCACCCTAAATGCCCAGACTGCTCCACCAAACATGATGGCATGCAAAACAACCCAAATTTCAACGATATATATATATATATATATATATATATATATATATATATATATATATATATATATATATATATATATATATATATATATATATATATATATATATATATATATATATATATATATATATATATATATATGTGGGTTTGGAAAGTTCAGGCTCAGGATTTTTTTTAATCCCTGTGCCAGAGGAAGGGTAAGGTCACTGAGCAACTATAGGGAGTCATATATGCAGTATTATGCTTTAATTCAACTGCATCTCTGGTTGTCATATCAAGGCCTGCTGTATTCTGCATTGAAGACACAGACCACCAAGAGATGTTGCCTTGCAGACCCCAAATAAAAGTATTTACAGTAGTTGGATAAGACTCTGTCCTAACCTGGTTGCACTTAAAGATCAGCTCCTCTACAGTGTATGTGCACCTTCAGTCTGAGGAAGAGCATAGTGCTCGAAACGTTACTCACCTTTATGGTGCAATAAAAGGTACCAGTCCAGCATCTGAGCCCTCAGTGTGCGAGCTTTTCTTTATCATTTTTGGCTAACCTGGTTCAGACCCATCGACCTAGTGCAGAACAGCATCATCTGGCCCTGGTTCAAACCAATTATCTTGGTCTGGACTTCTGTTGTGAAACTCTGATTTCTCTGTACCAAGATGTAAATGGTACCAATGAGAGTCGGAGTTGGGGGTTGGTCTAATGACAAATCCGAACAGACACAGCTGATTGGCCAGCAGCCCCGTCACTCAACACTGCAACAGTTACAGCGTCAAACAACAAACATGGTGGCTGCAACTGCAGTGAATCGTGACCGTATCAATCTTTCTAATAAACCAACATATTATAAATAGTTTCTTAAGCTTAACTTGGGTCTGATAATCAGGCTAACTCTGTCCACAATTCCATGTACCATAAGAGGGAAACATTACCATAACAGGGAAACATTGATTAAAATAATATTTTTACCAACTCTTAACTGTGTAGACTTTAAATTATGTAACCGAATACAGGTGTTTATTAATCATTTCACTTTTGAGAGCATCAAATTAAACTAACTAGAAAACATGTCACACAACAAAATCCACGTGTAAAAAAATGTAAAAAAATAAAAAATAAAAATACAAAACTGTTGTCTGGAGGGTGTTGTGGTAGTAGCCTTGGGAACCAAGAGTTCAAGAGCAAGTGGCCCATAGGGCAGGAGCCTATCTCATGTTTCTGTAGCGTGAGGCGGCCTGACCTACACAACCATGATGCACTAGTACACCCCCTGGACATGACGATAGTATGTCACTTGATGCTGAGTGCTAATGGGCATTGGGTGATTAGGTCCAATATGTAGAGTTTTGATCCTGCCATGCACATTCTCTCTGTTGTCTAGTAGAAAAGCTTGCCTGTGAGGACTTTTTCAATCTATTTATCATATTATGTTAGGTAGGTCTCACCCAATCACTGCTCCCAGGAAATTCCCTCTAATATGTAATCCTATATCATTAGCAAGAGAGCACTAGCATATTCACATGCTCCATTATGACTAAAGGCATTATTGAATCGCTGGTGGACTGAAGTTTGTTTTAGCCTGGATTTTCAGCTTTGAATGCCTTTATTCATGTGACTTATTTATTTGTCCATTCCATATTTGGACAAAATACAGAATGCCCAGGCTACTTAAACAAGCTGGTGTTCAGTTGTTTAGCCACTTAAAACGGAACCATGCATCTTTCACTGCTGGACTCATAACTATGTCTGCCTCATAACTATGTCTGCCTTCTGATGGTCATCGATCCTACCTGTGTGTCTCCTTGTTTTTTATGTTCTGTGTGTGTTTGTGTTCTGTCTGTGCCTTTTCTATGTAGCTTACTTTTCTTTCATTTGATGTGTTGTATTGTTGTGTTGTGTCAAATAAAGTACATAATCTTAAGACATCAGCATACAAATATAGGCTTAGGCTTTTTGAGAATGTTTTTGCCTAATATAAGGACGCAAGATTGATTGCGGTTCAAATGAGGATTGTTCCTGTGTGTGTTTCAGGGATACTGATCCCCATGTCAGAGACTGCGTCAGATCCTATACTGAGGACTGGGCCATCGTTAACAGAAAGTAAGGATCCATTTATTATCTAGTTTCACCATTGATCACCCACTTCACCCTCTCTCGTGCACACAGATTAGCACAGACTGGGTGTCTGGGTGCTTCCCCATATTCTATTCCCTTTGACTTTATCAAACCCTGCAAACATTGTCATACAAAGTTTGCAGGGTTGGTCTGTTTTCAATATATTGCCTCAAATCATGAATGCAGGCGTACAATTTGAATACAGTAGGCAGAGAAGAAATGCGACTTGGAACAGTTTCACATCAGCCTCATCTTGGTGCTATAACTGTCCCATTCGTGCTAAAACTTTGTATGCCCACTCTCTTGAGGCCAAGGAAAATGCCCTTTTCACATCCACTCTTCATAGCGACACCAGGAGGCCGATTCATCTGATTGGCTAAGATTGGCCTTCAATGGCCATTTTTGTGCAAAATGCCACAAATCAAACTTGCTCAATCAACACACATCTGCATGCATAATCCCACTAGACTTTAGATTTGACCATAATAAATGTAGTAATCATGATTAGAATTTGCTATGTACAGTACACTTCCCAAATTCAGGAAATATGACAGAGAATATTGTTTTCATCAGATACCACAAGCTGGGTACAGGTTTCAACCCCAACACTCTAGACAAACAGAAGGAACGGCAGAAGGGCCTGCCTAAACAGGTGTTTGAGGCTGATGAAATGCCAGACAGCAGCAGTTACCAGGATGACCAGGTATGACATCACCCTGTGGACGTGTCTATATCTGAAGTGAATACAAATGTTTACTTTAAACCTAACCTGTTTGCAGTTAGTGCCACTCCACTATTGGCAGTAAATCGAAAGCAACACATGCATCTTGGAGCTATTTCCAATTTGGTTTGCATACTATCCCTGGAGAATACTCAGTGGAGTTGAGACATGTAGGCTGTTTTACTCAATGAAGTGTAATGTGATTACAATGTGATTTTATTCCCGTCCTCCTCATCCATTTTTAACTTTTGAGTGCTCAAATTGCTTTTTCATTTTTGCAGTTTTTGGTTTGATATTATAACTTTGTTCAAAATACCGGATTGTGATGTACACTTTGCTTTTATGTATTTCAGATATTACACACATGTGTAATCGGTGTGTATGGTTTGTGTGTGTTTCCCCTCAGGATGAGCTGAAACGGCGGTCAATGTCCATAGATGACACTCCCCGGGGGAGCTGGGCCTGCAGCATCTTTGACCTGAAGAACTCTCTTCCCGACGCCGTGCTTCCACATCTCCTCGACCGCTCCCCCAACGAGGAGATCGACCGACACAACGAAGAGCAGCGCAAGGCCAACCGCCACCGCGAGCTCTTTGCCTTGCACCCTGCCCTCGATGAGGTACAACACCCCTGTCTCACCTTACATCTGTACTTATCCCTCCAACATCAACAATGTCCTGTCAAGAAACCTGTCAAAAGGAGTAATCTAGAAATAACTTGACTAGTATATGAATTGCTACAACATTCATCTCCAATTAGCTCAGCAATACAGCCGTGTCAAGAACTAACCGCTTGACCAACTTGACCAACTTGACCTAGTTTCTGCTTGATTTATGGCTTACTATAGCGTTCATTACATAATCATACACACTACTGCATATCCCGCATAATGGTGCAGCCTGACCAGCATGATCTTTTCATATTATTCTCAATGTTTTATGATGTTTAGTTTAATTGGTAAAATATATGGACATTGTTTTAATAAAAATAATTAATTAAAATGTTTAATAAAAATACATTTGAGTAATTTCTTTGTTGATACAGTTTTTGCTACACAAAATGAATGGTGTTGATTATTCGTTGACTTTGCAAATACCCCTGTCCGAGTTAGGACAAGGGTACTAGGAAAACATGCAATGAAAATGGTTTGTAGCCGTAATGTTAAGATTTTAAATGGGTCTGTTCTAGTCTATGGTAAAACACAATGGGCATGTCTCCTCTTCAGTATCGTCTTATGCAAAGCATTTGATGAGATGGAGGCCACTGATTGTTGAGGTATCGGGTGTCTTCATGCATTCTGACAACCTAACTGTCCATGTGAATGTACAGGAGGAGCCCATTGAACGTCATTGTGTGCCTGAGGTACCTAAAGAACACTTCGGTCAGAGACTACTCGTCAAGTGCTTGTCCTTGAAGTAAGTGGGAGCGAGCCTTTTTCTGAAAAATAACCCTGTTAGCTCTGCACTCTTTTTAACTGCCACTTTCTGCTGACCTGCTCCCCCCAACACCCCCCCCCCCCCCCCTCGAAGGTTTGAGATCGAAATCGAGCCCATATTCGCCAGTCTGGCCTTATACGATGTCAAGGAGAAGAAAAAGGTAAGCTGTTGTGCTTTCCTCAGTACCTTTTTTTCTCCAGCCCTGAGTTGTTGGGTCGCTCCTGCAAACCATTAAAGTTGTTGGGAGGCCAACCAGAATTAGATGAGTGGGCTATAAAAGTTTATGTTGTGCCTCTTATCCTTGTGCGAAATGTGGTTAAATCATGCACTACTACTATGTGTCTATCTGAGAAGCCCATCCACATTTTTCCCCCATCCCCCTCTTCATGTGTGACAAACACTAGAGGGTAGCAGTTGCCATTACATGCCAGTACATCTCCCATATATACTACTCTGTTCAAGTGCTCTACGGTTTCACATGAACTCCCCAGTACACCGTGCAGTGAAGTGGACTATTTTTCACTTGAATGTAACCAGCAATATGTTTCAGCCATCATGACAGCGGTGGAGAAAGAACCACACTAACAGTGCCGTGTTCAATATGTAGTGCTAGGTGTGGGTTTTAAGGTGGGTGGTGGTTGCAATTGTTCTAGTTAATAGTCGTCGACTAATTGCATATTTGTCCCTTTAGATATCGGAGAACTTTTTCTTCGACCTGAACTCAGAGCAGACCAAGGGGATGCTGCGTCCGCACGTCCAGACTGCGGCCATCTCCACGCTGGCGCGCTCCGCCATCTTCTCTATCACCTACCCCTCGCAGGATGTCTTCCTCGTCATCCAGGTCAACTTCATCACATCATTGTCTCTGTCCTTCTCACAGATCATTCCTTTAAGTCATTGTCAGGTCTCTCTAAATGCAAAGGAATTTATATGAGGCTTGGAAAGTGATCAAATAAAAATAAGTAATAGAATAAATAATGGTCAAACTAGGGATACGGGTAATAGCATGCTGTTGCTTTTCACTGGTATGCGGTGAATTTCATACAGTGTTTATTCCTCCATTAGTCAGGGTGAGGATTTGACTGTATAGTGATGGAGATGTGTGTCTTGTATGTAGTTGGAGAAGGTGCTGCAGCAGGGAGACATTGGAGAGTGTGCTGAACCCTACATGGTCTTCAAAGAGACTGATGCTGCCAAGGTACGTACTGTATGTTTGTGACTCTGTTACTCTTTTTACTCAGCAAGAAACAATGACAATAACTAATTATTTCTCTGCTTAGTACCCATATGTTTGTACCACCAATCTATGGGGCTTTACACCCCTCCCCTTTTTTACATTTTGCCATGCAACGCCAACCCCCTGGTTAAAAGCATGATTTTCCAAGCCCCGTAACTCTGCTTCTATGTTTGCTGTCCATGGTAATCCTGATTAATCCCATGTTCGGATGTAATTTGTGACTTTTGTCTAGTCCCATCACACCCGACATGTGAATGTTTCTGGCAAAAAGGCCAACAAGGTATTAAGCCTGACACAGCTTAGCTACACTTCTGCTGCCTAGTAAAATAGTTAATATGTGAGTAAATGTTTAATTGTTGGTCCTCCTCCGCTATAGAACAAGGAGAAGCTGGAGAAGCTCAGAGCACAGTCGGAGCAGTTCTGCCAGCGTCTGGGCCGCTACCGCATGCCCTTCGCCTGGACCGCCATCCACCTGATGAACATCGTCAACAGTGCTGGCAGTCTGGAGAGAGACACAGAGCTGGAGATGAGTCTGTCAGGTCAGTTTGTTGTGCATACCGGTCTGATGTGCAGGTTAGAACTAGACCGGTAATACCGATTTTCACCACTTGTGGTCACACTTTTCTTCTGATAAATGCAGCGATACTTTTTTTTATTCCCCTCCTTATATAAATTCCCATTATAGTTATATCAGTTTGTGTGGCCATCATCACTGCCCTTGCGGGCTAGTTTATGATGTCGATAATACATGATACAATACAACATGCTTGCTGGACCCCCATAAAAACGAGATGGTTCATCTCATTTGGGTTATCCTTTGCTCAATAAAGGTTATTATTACATGGCTTGAATGAATGCTCCAATCAGAAGCCAGCGTTCTGGTCACGTGAGCAGTAACCTATTACACTATAATTCACCGCTCCGCTCTATGTTGGATCGCTGCATAATCAAGGTCCCCAAAGTCCAAACAGCTGTGTTCATATCAATCCGCGATGCGCTTCCGCATTTAGTTCCAGCACGCCGTTAGCGGGTCCATTTGGTTAGCTACGTATTTGGTTGTTTACATGCCGTTGCCATTCAGCCTGGATTTAGCCTGGGGACCACCTGGAACCTTCTCAAGGACCACTGGTGGTCCTCGGACAAAGGTTGAAAACCACTGACGTAAGCCACGTAAGCCATGATGTAGGTGATTTGTTTCCGGGTGTTATCCCTTACTTATACAATACAACATATTAATGACATGGGGGATCTCCATAAGTGGTCTTAAAAGACAGGTGTAAATCTCTATTTTGGCATTAAATGTGTAAACCTCTTGAATCTCGGTTCTTTTCCACCTGAATTCCCATTTGAGGCAACATATCTTCAGGGCCTTGGCTTTGCACGGCACTGTGAAGTTCACTGGGACTGATGGTGCTTGAGTTACAGTATATGCAAGACGCACACTTGCGCACACATACACCCACACGTCACATCCCTGGATATTCAATTGCAGGCCTGGCAGTCATGCGTTAAGCTTGTGGACACACTGACCTAACGGTCTGTAATATCGTTATCTACAACAAATAACAGCACATAGGCAAAGCAAGTTTAAAGAAGGTCATATTTTAGGGGGGGAAGAGCCCATATAAATCGTTTGAAGGCTATTTTGAGCGTGACCCTCTGAGTTTGATGAACCCTTGACCTGGCAAGGTCAGACTATGAGTAGCAAACATTTTTTTTGCAGACAGTGGATTCAGCAAACCCTACTATTCGCATTTACATATGCCTTATAACCGTTTTCATGTCTGTATTTGGCTGCAGACCCACATCTGAAAATATGTAGTTCCAGGGACCCGCCCCGCAGAAGCAAAGAGTTAAAGTCGTAGCTTTGAAAGAATATAACACTAAAAGATGTTTCTGTCCTAAATGAGTTTTTTTTTAGCATGGATTGTACAGAACGTTTCCCATGCACAACACAACCATATAACGACAAAGTCTAAAATGTGAGTGATTGTGCACACAGAGAGAAAAGGCTCATGGTCTGAGCGGAGGAACTCGAGCATCATGGGAAGGCGTTCCCTGGAGAGGACCACCAGCGGAGACGAGTCGTGCAGCCTGACCGGCTTCAGACCAGCAACACTCACTGTCACCAACTTCTTCAAACAGGTATACACAACGAATCTCCAACCTTTGTATAGCACTGGCGCCTAGTGAGCATGAGGACACAGGGCTAGAATCCGACCCCCATCTTGTCTTGAATGCCTCTCTCTCGCACTGCATCGGTCTGAAATGATTTACATGGCAAAAAAAGAAGAACCAAGTGACATGACTGCACACATACAGGTATACAGGTATAAACACCTCAGGTAGTACCATGCATGTTTACACTGTGTGGTGAATTCCTTTTTGATCCGATATGTGTGTCTTTAGGAGGGGGACAGGTTGAGCGATGAGGACCTGTTTAAATTCCTGGCTGACATGAGAAGGCCATCCTCTGTGCTAAGGAGACTCCGACCTATCACAGGTAGTGTCAAATTGTCACTAAATAATCAGTATTATCAGCCACTAGACAGCTGAATCCTTATTGTGAATATATCTAAAAATTTGTAACTCAGACAGTGACACTGTGAAATTAACAGAAGATTTAGCAAATTTTCACTTTATTTACTTTATTGCATGAAATGTTCTCTCTACCACAGCTCAGTTGAAGTTGGACATCTCTCCAGCTCCAGAGAATCCCCACTACTGTCTGACCCCAGATCTTCATCAGGTCAAACCCTACCCAGACAGCAGAGTACGGCCCACCAGGGACATCTTGGAGTTCCCTGCCAGAGACGTCTATGTTCCCAACACCACATATAGGTAGGAACAAAATATGACAAAACATACTGTTTCTGAACGATCATTCTCAGTGACTATTCAATACACAGCAAGAATCCTCACCATTACTTTAACTCAGGGGTGTCCAACCTTTTTCGACCCAAGATCTACTTTTCAGCAGCCAACCCCCCCGGGATCTACCAGTCCAATATCAACATTTCAAACCACACGCATCGTTGCCAGCCTGCAGTAACTTCACAACAACACAACACTACTTTGTTTTATCACTTTACTTTATGTCCATATAAGCATAAAGTACAACAGACTTGTCATAAATAGGCCTACAACAGTACAACATAACAACAGACTTGGACAAACACTGCCATTGCAAATGCAATCATAATAAGAACAGTCCAGATACATACACACACACACACACACGGAAATCGCTCTTTTTTTCTTTTCCACCCCCCCCCCCCCCCCCCCCCCCCCCCCCCACATCTCCCGAGATCTACCGGTAGATCCCGATCTACTGGTTGGGCTCCCCTGCTTTAACTGAATGTAATCAAATTGGTGACAAAAACATTAAACGAAGTTCACAGACTTGGCTGGGATCAGGTCATTTATAATTAGGCTCTAGACAAACCAGGTCTGACTTTACTGGCCTATGATGTAGTTTCTGAAAGCCATGCATTATATGGGCTAGCATCGCTCAAAAACGGACCAACCCCCAATTAAAACTTATTCCTTAGTGTCTATCCATAGAGACAGTACATTCACAGCTGGAAGGTAGCCATGCCCCAGCCTGGGGGACTTTGAGTGGATATTCAAGCTGTCCAGCAGCTATTTTCATCAAGGTCACCGAGAGAGCGAGGCCCTTTATCAGGCAAAGTTGACATGGCCTCTCTGCCTCAGGCCATGTTTGTCTGTAGATAACCAGGAGCGTTCCTTCTGTAGATTTACTCATGCTAGCCCATAGTAGATCCTCTGAGTTCCAGGTTATGAACACAAAGCATAGCTTTGGTGTGTTTGGATTTATATAGGCCAATCTGTACGCTTCCAGATAGGTTACATTGGAAATGTACTGTATTCCTAGGGCACGTATGTAACCCACTTTGGAAAGTTATAGAGGCCTTGATATAGACAGTCATTTTGATGCAATTTAAACCAGTGAACAAGTCTTTGCAGGATGTGTGTACTCATCTTCACAGAAGAAATACTTTAATTCAGTGTCTATTGACATAACGATTTAGCTGATGTGATGTAATGATGTGCAGTTCACTCTCTATATGCCTGCGCATGTGTAAGCCAAGATTCTGTTTGGTCAGATGTTAGCATTTGCTTACTTTGGACCACACTCCTGAATAGTTTCCAATTTTACTGACGCATTTCACCCACTACCTCAGAGGAAGCATTCACTTCTCTACTCTTTTTCTGATCGCTTGACAATGAACCCATTGAAAATCAGCAATGCATAGTTATATTAGCCTTTGTGTCAAGGGAAACAAATGTAGCAAGAAGACATTTTATCATTGAGGTTTTATTTATACATATGGGTTATATGAGCACCTAAGAATCTGACGAGATAAAGTCATTATTCAGAACTCAGAAACACGTGTACAGTACACCTGGGTGTGAAATGTAGACATAAGTCAATATGACTCACTAACAAACATACAAGGACATGACCTGACCTGTTAACTATACTAGCATAACATAAAACAATATGAAAAAGTATTAAATACATTACATAGTAAAAAAAAAAGAACAGAGAATAAACTAAGCTTGCTAACAATGTGTGGTAATCCTGCAGAAACTTTGTTTTTCCGATCTTTGAATGCTGACAATGTCTGTCACATGGTGCTCAGACAAACTGTCATTTAATAATACATAGTCGTCCTGGGAGAACAGACTCATTGGAGATTTCTTCTCGTTTCTGCATGAGTAATTGATTTTTCATAACTTGAATGGTTTAAGTAATGGTGACGTTTGTCCGATGTTAGAAACATGCAGTACTGTTTTCATGTTGTGCACAGAAACAATGCAGCAGTAAGAAGCTTGAACAATCGATGAAATAATTTCATGCAATTCATTCACTAATTCAAAGTCGGCCGTTTTCATTCATGTGACTTCTTCATGACCTTTCTCCCTTCTAATTTTCCAATTTTTGTGTAGTGCTATATATTTTGCAGACATTAATGAATCAGAATGCAGATTGCTCATATGGCCCAAGACATTTCTTTTTCATTTGCAGACATTTCACAATGCTACTGTATACTATTGGGACTCAGGTCATTAACCTGTTGTGCTTGATCCACTGTCTGGCATAGTTTCATCATTGTGCCACTTCAGCATTTTCTTGTCTGACATAGTTAAGGTCATTGCTGCCTGGTTACCTTTTGGCCAGCACTTCAACCTGGAGCAGTCGGCCTGAGTATTTCATGTCACTGATAAGGCTGTGCGTTTTTCATAGACAAATTATATACTCCAGTGAAGTATGAATTGGCCCTAAGTCGTACAGTCGAGTCTCAAAGTGTGACATTTCCGTGCAGGTTGTAGTTCTTTTGGTCAAGGCTATAATCATTGTCTGTGAAGTAAGCTGGAGGTGTGTTTTTTAGGAGATATGGGGGGGTGTATGGCTTCAGTTGAAGTTTCCTGCGATGGGGGCCGGTCGTATAGAGATCCTGGTGGTCTTGAGGGAGTATGATTCCCCCGTGCCAGGCTTCCAGTGGATCCCCTTCCTCTTCAAAGAGCGGCCTTTGGCTCCCAGCCACACGTACCTCCCGTTCAGGTTGGTGTCTCCGCAGGCATTGAACCACCAGCCACCTGCCAAAAGTGTTTCACAATGAAACCAACAGATGTGCAAATGGGAATGTTTTCCCTTGGTGTCATCACATTGTCATCACGTTGCCTGTCTGAGTGAGGCTGTCTTGGTGTTTTGCCTCTGATTATCTAGCGTATACATAACGAGACAGCAAACCCTTATTTGAGGTTGAATATGGCAATGACACCTATACAGGTGTTCATTACAGTGATTATGTGTATGACGGCTGTAGGCGTAAATCCCCTGCGAATATTGCTGGGTATAAGGTGTCTGTATGGTATAGACGGCTTACAAACATTACGCCATAATGACCTCAGTCTTTTTACCTGAGTAGCTGCGGGCGCAGTTAGAGTCTTGGAGCTTGTCATTGTCTTGGTCCTTGGTGGAGAAGCTCATGCCACTGTGGTTGGCCATGGCGTCAGGCAGGTCCCCAGAGATGTAGTTGAGCTGGAGGGTGTAGTGGGAGGCAGGACCCCCCAGTGAGAACTGGTATTCAGCCCAGCGCCTCTCGTTCTTCCAGTCTTCCAACTCAACACGTAGAATAGAGACTCCCTGTCCAGCCAGGCTGTGAATCTTCTTTAAACCCAGCCAGAACTCTCCTGCAAAAAAAACAATTACCGGTACATGAATAAACCACTTGGAGAAAATGGCGAAAAAAACATGGAAATGAGGGACACCACCAGGTTCATGTTAAAATGATCGCAATGATTGTGACCATTTAAAACATTTTTTTCTTTATGCAGTTCCTGTGTTGAATGAATACTATCATACATTACAGTCCATAACTTGTTTTACTTTTTCCTTGGCCTGTGGTAGCATGCTGCAGTCAACATTTTGACTTAATAGTCAGGTCATTCGTGTGGAAAGAAACTGACACCTAAGAATTCATAGCTACAGGATCTGCTGCTGTATTGGAATGCAGTCTGACTCTCTACCTTGGGGCTGCAATTCAAGACTGGCTAGCATTACAGAAAGGTTGTTAAACACAAACTTAGCATTGCTAGATGGACAGTAAAGGAGGGGGTCCCTTTGGGGACCCTGGTCAATTAATAATTTACATTATGTATGGTTTACTATTGGTCAAAGCTCTCAGTGTAGTTGGACAATAGAGGAAGTCAGTTTGTCACCTGTGAGTTGATATGGTACCACTACTGCTTCCTGTGGCTTTTCCTACAGGAAGTATTTAAGAACAATGTCTGCTTCCTTTTTGTTTTCCTAACTTCCTACTGCTGTGTGTTTAAATGATGATGTAATAGACAGACTGTAATATGTGTGCTCTTATTTTTATAACTCCACTTAATGCCATATTGATTAACTTTATTGAATTGTTAGTAAATTTTTGTTGAGGTAAAATATTTTTCCCTCAACAATACATAACTCAGTCTCAGTGGCAACAGTATAACAAGCATTGATATGAGGCTTGAGTTAGGGGTCTTGATTAGACTAAATGAATGCAATTTAAACAAATCTGTCCTTAATGTCTTTAGGTAGGTAAGTTTAACTCTTCTTAACACCTAAAACATAAACCTGTTAAAAAAGTAATATACAACTCATTCCATGGATAGTAAACATTTATGCTGAACCTGTCTTGAACTCGATTACTGAAATATAATGGCAGAATAAAACAACATTAACTGCGCTCACCTTCCAGATCACCAAAACCTTTCTCGTACTTCTCCCATGGTTGATCAAAATCCACTGAACCATCGACTCTTTGCTGAATTACTGTCCATCCTCCATCTGTAAATGGCAAATGCTGTTCAATATAGACGATTGTAGTAAACATCACACAGACACTTCAACCAATATACGCATTGTCCTTTTTGTTTTTCACAGATAAGGTGACGGTGTCAGTATTGTGTGCAATTTTGGATAACCTTTTGCACATGACTATCTAGCTTGATAACCCTTAATCCCTGCAAACACTTCTGAAATACTAACCAATTGTCATGAGTCAGGCAGACATAGCTGTTGACAAGACAAAGAGAAAAAAACGCAAACAATATTTCGCTGCCGTGACAGGAAGGCCCATAAGATGGATTTCCTTAGTCTAGGCTCACCTGAACTCATATCACAGTAGACACTGAATGGCTGTGATTCGTTTGGCTTGATGGCATAAACGCTGCTGTTTCTCTCACCCTTGTCGAACAGTTCACCACAGTCCACAGCAAGATCTGTAAGGAAGAAAAACATTGGAGGATATAGAGAAAGACAGCATAGCTTAGCAAAGTAAACCATTTGGGTCTGTAAAGTGCTCTTACTGTAACAGTTAAAAGGAATGCTTAGATACAGCACAGATATCAAGCTTAGGTTTTATACATTATGTCACATACATAGGAAATGAAATTAGTCAGTGCACAGACTTCTCTTACCACTTGTCTCCAGGTCAGTGGAGTTTGCTGTCAGATATGCAAACATGTCGGGTGCCTCTGGGTCTGAATCTAGTTTGTCCATTGTATCTTGAAAGCTGTCATAGGTGAGCTGCAATACAAGGTAGAAATAAGCTGATGCTAGTACCCTTTCAACTGCTTTAAGCAAGCAATGTTTTGGTGGATTGCAACTGGTATTCCAGTCAGACTTGCTGTATTATGGTACTATAGCATAAGAACTTTGATTGAAGGACACATTTTGCACATCTTGTGCAAAACCCACAACATTTGCTCCTTGCATTACTTTGAAAACAAAACAAAACAAAAAAGTGTCACAAACCTTATCCTCCAGGTTTTTAATCTTGTTTTTTTGATGGTCCAGCTGATCGTGCTGCTCCCTCACAGCTTTCAGCAGTTCAGTGATGGTTCTCTCCTGAGATTCAATCACCTCCTGAAAGTGACAATTGAGCGTTAAACATCACTACCTGTAAGCTACATTAGACCAGGTGGTGTACTGAGCCATTTCATTCAGTTAAATCTATGTACCAGTAACTTTACTCTTCTAAGCCCGGATTGAGAGCAAAAGAGAAGGCAGAATATAAACACCCTAGTTGCATAACTTAGCATACTTTCATAATTTCATCAACTATACGTTTGCACGACAAACAAATGTGCTAATGGTCTTACACTAATCACTTGGTGCCTGTCCTGACATTACCCTTTCGTAACTGGAACTGAAGGAAAACTGATGGGAAACTCGCAGTTTATACTCAACCTCCAATTAGTTCTGTCCTGCATTAGACATGCCTTCTCACCTTGAGCGATGTGATTTCGCTGAGCTGTTCGGCGGGGACCATGTTCTCCGACAGCCCTTTGAGCCTCTCCTCCAGGCTCCCCACCTTGCTCTGCAGCTGGCTTCGTTCCTGCAGGATGCCGTTGATCTTGGAGTTGATCTCCAGCGACAGGTTCCGGATCTCCTCGTTGTTGGCCTTCAGGTAATTGGTGGTCTTCTTCAACTCCTCCTCTTCGTCCTTGATCTCCGAGGTGACCACGGACAGCTGGTAGAAGGAGTGGTCGAAGAAGTTGAGCTTCTGGAAGATGTCGTTGATCTGGGCCTTGGTTTTGTGGACAAACTCCCGCAGGCTCTGGCCCAGCTGGAGGAGGCCGTTGGCCAGCAGACGGACGTCGTCCAGCATGGCGAAGCGGGACTTTGCCTCGGTGGGGCTCGGCGCCGTGGTCAGGGCCTCGGATGGCATGGTGGGGTACTCCTCTCCACCTGATACGTCCAGAGTAGGCAGCGCAGCCGTGAGGCTGGCCAGCAGCAGCAGCAGCAGAAACACGCACGGCGCTTTCATTCCGAAGCAGTTGAAATGCAAAGTGTTTCCCGTTGCACTTTTATTCACCTTACTTTTGTCTGTCACTGTCCGTATTTCTTCAAACGCCCCGTAATGATGCACTTAATTTCTACACTTTTCTCTCTCTATTCCTTTCTATCTTTCCTTTCTCTCCCCCCTCGTTTCCCTGCTGACTACTTCTGTGTCAGAATGATGTGAGTGCAGCAGCCTGCCCTGTGTTATATACTGCCCTCTCTGTGGAGGAGGGGGGATTAGCTGATCATTAAACCCTGCTATGCTTTAACTGTGTACCCCCCAAATCCCCCCCAGAGCTCCCCTCTCCTGAACAAACAAATCACAGCAGTGAGCAAATAGCACATACAACCCTCCACCCCCCCTCCCCCACTACCACTTTGAACACACCCCAACCCCCCCCTCCCTAGCCCAACATACCACACCCTACCCTGGTCTCCATCTGTGGTGCCGAGCTTTAGCTGATCAGCAGAAAGCCAACAATGACCATCATGGTGTTTTTGATGGATAGTATTAGTCATTCTGATCAATCTCAGACTCCATACACACACACACACATGCGCATGCACACACACCCACACACACACACACACCTTGCCTTGATTGATAAGGGTCTGTGTAATTGATGCTTGCAGGTTTGATTTAGCGTCTTGCTGAATCAGCCCAGCATCATTCTCCCTCTCTTGTGCAGCGCACTAGATGTGACAAAGTGGCACTGGTAATGTGTGTGTGTGTGGAGGGTGTCATCTGCACCGGGGTTATGATTGTGGGTGTGAATGATGTTGGAAAGTTTGGACAGTGTGGACTCATCATCTCAGCTTTATTGTCCAGCCAACCCCTTTTTTCAGATTTGTCATGCAATTTTCCATAACTCACAATCCCTCCAGACATGGAATGGTGGATATATATACTGATTTGCTTGCAGCTTTTACACGGGTCGTTGGCGTACACTGAGTCTGGTCATAAAAAACATTTTATGGGGAACTCTTAGTCAGTTGTTTCACTTGGCCGTCTAGCAAAAGGGTTCCAACCAGTCTCTGTACAGTTCAAGACAAATTGTGATTCCTGTCCCTGTCGTGCAATGGTTGCAATTTCAGTTCTATAATCTGTAGTAGTGCAATCAGCCTTTTGCTATGTGAGCATCTTCTGTTGCCCTGACAGCTAAGCTTATTAGGATTCCTGCAATAATCTTATGCCTGTTGAACATCAGATGATTTGGAAGTCCCGTAGATGGAGAGAGCTCCATAGATGCAGAGACTACAGTATGGCCACAGTTCAGCAAAACGTACTGTTTGTTTTGCCTTTTATTACAATCTTTAAGAATTCTTGTTTTTATAGCACACCACAATAACCCTCAGTCAAATTAATTAGAAACAGACTAGTCATTTGTGTTTACAACTTGCATCACTTAACAACAATGACAGACATGCCTGCTCTGCGTGTGTGCGGACCAGACACATGTGTAACTATTCAATGCTCTTGGCTCAGCATTGATTTGTGATGAAATTGAAATATTACCAAACAATAACAAATTATTCTATTGTTTTGTACCTAAATTGTGATCTGTGGATAAAATGCCCAATAAATAATGGGCCTTGATATGAAAAGGGTTGAAAACCACTGCACTAGTTGATTTGAAGAATCGTGCATGATGTGAGTCATTCAACACCAACATATTGTAATGGACTAAATAACGGCAAAGACAAAATGACAAACTTTGGACAATTATACTATGTGTATATGATGATACTATAATTCCTTTTCAGACTACACCACCTGGTCTCATGTTGAGAACTCTCTGTTTGTAATGACTTCACCTTTTACTGTACTTGCTGTGCTCAAAGGTGCAGGTTAATTGAGAGTTTTGAAACGCATCATGTACTGTATACTTCAGTTGTTTCCACAGACGGTAACTGGCTGACTGTACTGATTAATCCAAGCTGATCTGACGAGATAACCCAACTACTAATCTTTGTGCTTTTACCGGTCGCGTTGATATGTCACTGTCAAATGCCTGGGTTTTGGGAACCATTAGAGGTCAAATTGCACAATTTCCACATCAAAGCCGGCCATTAAAAAGTGTTAGAAGAAGAATGGGCATCTTGGGAGCTGGTGGATGGAAGATAGATGGGGGAAGATCACAGAATAGTTAATTACCAGGGAGGAGAGATTCCCACACTTAACCAGTAAGATGTGGTTGCAGCTGGGATCCCGGCGGACACTCCCACGCCAAGTCCACTGCATTGCTGTGGTCACTCAGCTGATCCGTGATGACTCCTCACTTCCTGTGCAAGGGACCCCCCCCCCCCCACACACACACACAAAGAAGAAGAAAAACAAAAGACCAACATTTCTGTAGACAGCATTACCAACTAAATGTCCACAAGGCAAATTATTAACATTAACTTCAACGAAGAGGTACTCTTTGAACTAATAATATAGTACTGCCCCAATGTCGCTGGGACAACAACAACATTGTTTAATTTTTAGTTAGCCGCTGTCACTCCTCTTTCCCTGCTCTTTTAAGCAGCTGTGGAAAAGTACTCTATTGTTTTACTTAGGTAAAAGTATCAATGCTGCAATTTAGAATTACTTTGTAGAATTGAAAATGCACTTGAGTACAAAAGTATTAGCAACAAAATGTACATACAGTATTAAAATAAATGTTCTCGCGTTCCAGAATGTCCGATTGCACACGTTCAAAACGTGTTTCAATAGCATCTATTGAAAACGGCTCTATTGAAAATAGATCTGTTATTTTCAAATGGCTGCATACGATGCATACGGTTGGTATGGTTAATGTATTTTTTTCTAATCCAAATTAAAAATGCCCCAGTAACTACTTTTTCGAATAATTGTAGTAAAGTAAAAAAAAAATGTCTCTAAGATGTAGTAGAGTAGAAATAAAAAACACATTGGAAATACTCAAGTGAAAAACAAAATTGTAATGAAGTAAAAGTACTTAGTTACTTTCCACCACTGCTTTTAGGTCAGCTTTGTTAACACTGTACCATTCTGGATGATCGACAGGCCAAGCCTCCATTCTCTGCCTATCAGAGCGCAGCATGCACACAGTGGCCTCCCTGCCTGGCTCCCACTCAACCAGTAGACACATTCTTATGTAATCATCCATTTCAAACAAATAAAGTTTAAATAAACTGAACGTATTCTTTATTTTGTGCTTATTTGTTCATGCAGTATTAACATCCACATTCATTGTTTCTAGTCTCTTATACTATCATCTGATTATATCTGAATGTCTGTGTTTTTTTTGTTTTTTTTTACAGGAACCTCTTGTATATCAACCCACAGAGTCTTAACTTTGCCAATCGCCAAGGTTCTGCCCGGAACATCACAGTCAAAGTGCAATTCATGAACGGCGAGGATGTCATCAATGCTATGCCGGTAAGCCATGATAACATTTTTGGTGAAGTGGAGCAACCACTTCAAGGAACAGCAATGTCCCTAATATATTAGTCAGGCAGTCGAGGTGCACAGCTTTGAAATTTGGTATATAGGGCCTAAAATGTTGACACAATCAGTGATGCCATGGAACTGTTTATTTGTGTGTGCTTGCCTGCTTGGACACACATGATTCTTACAAATGAGCTTGTTTCTTCACATGATTAAGTAATGGTTAATATTACATAATTTTTGGAACATTTGCAACTGTTGTTCAATAGAGCTAGCTCAATAAACCATTCTCGCATCGTTTAAATTAAATGAAGACAGTGTCAATGTAACCCAAAAGAGGATGATGTGTTCTGATTGTCAGAATTATCATTTATTGTTAATTTATTATTCATTTTGTTTTGTTTTTCCTAGGTGATATTTGGCAAGTCCAGCTGTGCTGATTTCGCAAGAGAGGCATACACGGCTGTAGTGTACCATAACAGGTACAGTAACCTCCTTATCAAGAGATTTTCATCACCACTAAACCCCTTATCCCTTAATTTCTTTGCCGTGTTTAGCACCATTTGGGGTGCTAAACCTAATAGACTAGACCCACTCTGAAATTAATGATATTCTTAGCTTTTCTATGACTGACTGATTCAAATAGTATCTGTTAAAATCCTCTTTCAAATACATCTCACCTGGAATACTAATAGGGAGGATTAATTTAACTGTCAATTTAGTGTGAGTCCCAGACAAAACAGCAAAAAGTTGCTGTTTTTTGCTTTTTTTGTGTTGTTTTGTTTCTTTAATTAAATACAAATCTACTGTCCCAAACTAATGTTTATGCCTATCATAACTACTACTATTAGTACTAATCCTTGTATTTAAGCTAACCTGTTGGATATTATCCAGCAATGTCCTTGGCAAAGGTTCCCCAACTCTATATTAGAGCTCAGGGCACTCTCTAATATTTTATCACCACTATTACGTGTTCTTTACGACACTGAGTGGTTTGTCGTCTGTCACCCAGGGGTCACAACTCCAAGGTTAAAGTTAATCAACCTGTGACCGATGTGCTGGCCAGACCAGATGGTCATCCATCATGAGCTCTGCAGCCCAATCTCCTGCTTACGGTTAATGGTCAATTACAGACTGCATTTCACTCAGCCATCACACCATATTTCTCTTGTCGTCAACACTGTCAAAAGACAAATAGATTGCGAAAAGTTTGGGTTCTGTGTAAGTTTTGACTTGAGCTGTTTTTTACTCTTCCGCACTCCTCGTGGTTGCTTATAATGTCAGCTTGTCTTAAACATTTAGCCTTAACATATGTTTAAGCATTCCACCTTTGTACTGTTGTATGTTTTCGGTTTCGAGGTTCTCTGCTCAGCCAATAATATGTTATCTTTTCCATTAGGGAAAAGGTTGCTCTTTTGCACCGAGGACTTTTTCTGTTCTTATCCACAAATTAAATGTTTTTTTCCATTAGGGAAAAAAGATCCCTTGTCTGCCAATTTCCATCTGTATTAAGCATCTAAACAATCATAGTGGTTTTGTTGATGATGGGTCACAGGCTTTGTGGAATGTCCTTTTGAACTGCCCAGCTGTTTACTGTGCCCTGGATTGCGAGTTCCCTCCTATGGGACTAAAGACATTTAATTTAGATGTTCCTTTTTAGATTCCCTGACTTCCACAGTGATCCTTCCCTCTGTCTTGCAGACCATCCTTCCCAAGTTATAAATCAGTCATAAGTCATAAACACAAGTAGAAATTTGATTGAATTATAGAATAAACAACTCTATACTCTAAACATATTGTTACAAATGTGCTGTCTGTGTTGAGTCTCATGACAGATCAGTTTAAAGGTTAGTCCTCAATCAGCTGTGGTACTATGAGGTACTGATGGGGTACCTAGCCACCTTCAGTGGTGATGATAATGATTCATATTGTTCTCTTAAGATCCCCTGACTTCCACGATGAGATCAAGATCAAGCTGCCGGCCTCGCTGTCGGACCACCACCACATTCTTTTCACGTTTTACCATGTCAGCTGCCAGCAGAAACAGAACACGCCTCTGGAGACCCCTGTGGGATACACGGTAGGCTATGCAGTATGCACTCACTCATACAGTACACTGTTTTTATTTGCAAAACACACTGACTTTTGCATTAAAGATCACATAAACATAAGCTTATTCACAACAAACACACACACACACACACACACACACACACACACACACACACACACACACACACACACACACACACACACACACACACACACACACACACACACACACGTGTAATGGTGATGTTGCGGCACTGGATTAGGCATAATGCTAATGGTGTAATGATGATGTAAAACAAACCATTGGGTTACTGTTAAACTATTGGGTTACTCTAAAGCAAGCTCTTGGGTTACTCTAGAGGGTTATTCTAGACCAATAATAAACTCCCACGATAACAATAGTGTGGTTGCCTATGACAACCACACTAATAAACTCAGTCATTCAGTCAGTGTTGTTTCATGATGTGCAGTGTGCACTCTAGTAGACTAGACTAGAGGATACAGTTTGTTCAGACAGTCAGACTGAGTGTTAAGACACCAGTCTCTGTCTCTCTGCACCCCCATTTTACCACCTAACTAGAGAAAGGGCACATTAGAGGCCTGTGGGGGTGTCTCTCTGCACCCCCATTGTACCTACCTAACAAGAGAGAGGGCACGCATGCACGGACAGACGTGTGCACGGACAGACGTGTGTACGGACAGATGTGTGAACGGACAGACAGGTCACCCCCATGCTGTTACGTGACGTAACAGGCGTGTGCACGGACGGACAGACGTGTGCTGACGGACAGATGGACAGGGTACGAATTATAGTCACCACCTTACGGTGGAGACAATTAACAGTGAGCAGAGTGAGCACAAGTTAATCGATCGCTTTGCGGTCATTGGTCACCAACCGCCCCTCGAAGTATTCTGTTTGATTATGAAAGTATTTGCACATGGCAAAGTATGAAAATGTATGAGACAAGGTGAATTGTTTTCCCCTACAGTGGATCCCTATGCTACAGAACGGACGCCTGCGTACAGGTCACTTCTGTCTGCCTGTGTCTCTGGAGAAACCTCCACAGTCCTACTCTGTTCTCTCTCCTGAGGTAAGACACCAGTCGTCTGGAGACAACCAGTGGTCATTGTAGGTGGTTTGAACCAAATGGACCCTTTTTATTATGACACCATTTGGTTTCCTTTTATGCTCTCAAGGGTTAAAGGTACCATAATGGAAGCAACTTTTTAGCCCAAAATCAAAATAGATCTAGCTATATTTTTGCCTCTTCCCCTCTACGTTGCTTCTACTTTGATGCTGCACTGTTTCCCTGCAGACAGGCACATACTTTGTCCTGCAGACGGTCCAGAACTTTGTGAACAAATCATGAAAAAACAAACATTTGTGGGGCTCAGGAAAGGCAGTGCTAATTTGTGAGGATTTGTTTAACCCATTTAGGCCTGCCCTAAGTTTTTTTTTTTTTTTTTTTTTTAACTTTGAATATTTATATAGCAGCATCAAAAGAAATAATGTTTTAATACTGTACATACTGTACAGAATCCAAAAATTCCCACTATTACCTTTAACTCATTATTAAACTGTGTTACCTAATTTACAAGACGTCTAGGTAATTAGATAGAGATAGGTTGTATACTACTGCAGTAGAACAAATAGCGATATACTGCTATATGAGTAAGCAACACTTGTTCACTGACGTGTCATTTCATACTCCAGGTTCCTCTTCCAGGAATGAAGTGGGTGGACAACCACCGAGGAGTGTTCAATGTGGAGGTGGTGGCTGTCTCAACTATCCACACACAGGTAATTGAAGTGAACCTTGCCATTTACCACAGCCCGTTAAACCCTAATATATATTTAGTTCACTGCATGACTTCAGGGCTCCATGGATCTTCCACGGGGGATCTGCAAACCCTGTGTGTGTCCTCATTCTTATTGGACAACTGGACAAAAATCATGGTATTTTATTCCCATCCCTTAGCTGTTTTTAGCATCCGTCGCTAGCCCCCAGTGGCTCACACAGTGAGCCGTCATTGGATATATCTCAAATCTTCTCGTACAAGTGCACGCACACCATCTAAAGCATCTTTAGGGGCTCATACTGAGTTAAGGGACATTGTTTAGAGCTTAATAATAAATAAATAACTTTAATCGGACCTCGCAAGTACAAAGGTAATGGTTACATTACTAATTGATTGATTGTATGATGACTTTCAAAGTCATCATACAATCACCTCAAAGCTATCTCTAAAGAGTCTACATGTTTTGCACTATCCTGGCACTGGGACTGAGTGGAGCCATCTGGTGGTGGCATGTATTTGGATAAATTGGGATGAATTCTTCCTTGGCCTACCGGAAGTGTTTCCAGCCGATCAGTCTTCCATGTGTGTTACATATTTATTAGATTTAGAATAAATCTGCTGCGGAAACAATTTCCTCCAAAAGGTCACCACCTTAGTTAACAACAACTGAGAAGGAGAAAAAGCAGCCGGTCACAAGATGAATCGGCATTGAATGATTTCCAGGAGCCTCACACAACAAGGAATTCTGTAAACTTTAAATTCAAGTGAATAAACAAAATCCCCAGGAGTGTGGAGTTCAGACATTTTCACTGGTTTCTGGGCAGTCATTCCTCCATGGTGCCAGTTCATTAACGGCTGAACCTCGCCTCACTAATAATTTACCGAGGTCTACTCCATCTCTTTGTCGGCCGTGGTGCAGAGAGGTCGACTGTGGTCCCTGGGATCCTAACTGGGGCTAATGTGCTCATAAATCACTGCTCAAGGCTAGATTAGACTCGCTGGGTTCTCCCATGTTCTTGCACCAACTTTTCTCTCTCTACTGGTGAGCTATACTGGAGTACATCCCAGTGTTGGTTCACAGCTATATACCACAAGATCCTAGCTTACTTTTGTTTATCAAGTCCCCTTTCACTTTGACTGAGTTTCTTCTATCTCTTCTCTCTGTGTTATTTATCATTGCTCATCCATTTTTTCACTCCCCTCCTTCCAATTACTACTCTCTTCCTCCTCCACTCTTTTCCCCCTCCGCTGCATCTAGGACCAGTACCTGGATAAGTTCTTTGCACTGGTGCATGCGTTGGATGAGCACATGTTCCCAGTCAGGATAGGAGACATGCGCATCATGGAGAACAACCTGGAGGCTGAACTGAAGTCCAGCATCGCAGCACTCAACTCCTCCCAACTAGAGCCGGTCGTTCGATTTCTCCATCTCCTGTTGGACAAGCTGGTGCTGCTGGTGGTGCGGCCGCCAGTCATTGCCGGGCAGATAGGTGTGTTACTGTATCAGGAACATCCACTGGTTAATAGGTTCAGGTTGTCATTGTTGACCAGTGATATACGTACATACTTACATACTGTGCTACGGTCTCACACAGCAACCACACAAGGCACGACCTGCTCATCAGAAGAAGAAATAATACATTAGAAATAGCAGATCTATAGAAGTGAGCAGTCCTGCCCCCTCGTGATGTTCCAGAATGGATTCCCCATTCATTTTTCTCAAAGACTTTTCGAAAATGGTTCATATAATGACGATTATGCTGTGGACAAAGCCAACTCGGGTCATGACAAATCATGACAACACACACAATGTTTTGGAACAATCAAATCCTTTCTAATAAGAAAAATTAAACAAAAAGTGTTGCATATTGCTGTTGTTTTCTTCTTGCTTATTAGATATTGGATGATAATATCGTGTTTTTTGTTTATGATTTGTCATGAGTTGGCTTTGTGAGCGGCATAATCGTCTTTATATTAACCATGAGGAGAATGAGTGGGTTTTCATTTCTGGGCTACGTCATGAAAGGGGCCGGACCGCTCGGCTCTATAAGGTCCCAAAATATTTGTGTGTGACATCCTGTGGGTTTTAAAAATCTACTGTAACTGGGAAGCATCTCGTTCATGCTTGTAGCAGGATAGAGTGGCACGAGACCACTGATTGAACGCTAATAACCTGCTTAAAGTTTGAAAAGAAAAATCCATAGTTCACAGGATGTTCTCATCGCAGTGTACACACACTGTACACTTGTGCTGACTTAGTGAGTTCTGCGGTGAAACAATACAAATTCCATAGTTCAAACCATGCATTTGTTTTTGCAGCATACGCAATATACAGTGCTGACACAATTTCCTTATATGACCTTAACTGTATGTGAAGATAGAAACGAACACACTAACCTACAAGAGTCAAATTGGTTTTACTGTGACAGTTTAAAGATACTTTCTATGTCTTGTCTCATCTTTACTGTATTTTCTCTGCGTGTGTGTGTGTGTGTGTGTGTGTGTGTGTGTGTGTGTGTGTGTGTGTGTGTGTGTGTGTGTGTGTGTGTGTGTGTGTGTGCGTGTGCGTGTGTATGTGTGCGCACAGTGAATCTGGGACAGGCATCCTTCGAGGTGATGGCGTCCATAGTGAACCGTCTCCACAAATACCTGGACACCAGCCAAGACATGCACGGCCGCAACAGCCTTCTCTCCTCCTATATCCACTATGTCTTCCGCCTCCCCAACACCGACCCCAACTCACCCTCGCCAGGTAGACATTCTCAGATCTTTTACCACCTCGCATTTACCAGCTGATTGATTTATTTTTCATTCTGCATGGCCTTTTCTGGCGCTGTGTGCATGGCATCTTTCTTTAACCCCCTTCCAATGTCGACCCACAGCTCCGCTTCACCAGGCGTCTTTAACCACAACACATTTATCTACCATCTTTTATTGTTTTCCTTTCATTTCTTTTGCCGTTTCTGTTTTTGCATTCTGTCACTCCTCATCCATCATGTCCACTGCTTGCCTGCCTGAACCACAGACCCCACCTTGACCCCAACAGGTACATCACTCCTCCATTTAAAAATATCTGTTTACATGGAGGTGGATTTTTTCACTTTTTTCATTTTTTCACTTCTGGGTTAATTTATTTTACTTGGCCACCTACCAAACCAAAGCTATTCATAATCTGGTGAACAAACTTACTTTTGTCAAACTGTTATCTAGTCGCACAGTAGTTTTGTTGTTGTTGACTGTTGTTGTTCACCAAAAATAGCTCTGTCTACCCCTTCAAACCATGTTTCATCGTTATGTACTGTATCCATGACAGTCTAGCAATCTAATGTGGGAACAGAAACGGACTTTAGGCAGAACTTCAATAGAAAATACTGTTTACTGGGTATTCTTTTTTTTATCATGCAGTGGTATGGATTCTATGTGGGAAAGAGGCTTACAGTGTTCCTATTTTGAAACCTTCCAATACAAGTATCCAGGACCTGATTCACATTAGTCTTCTTTCTTTTTCCACATAATAGTACCGTCTTTGCACAGAAGTTTATTTTGCCTGCCAATTATCTTCATAATCGTCATTTTAGTAAAGTAAAAATAATTACGTTCCAGGTCTTTTAACTGTTCGTTCCACATGTAAAATGTAAATGACCTGTTGGAGTTGCCTTGTCTCATTTCCTCTCATGTGTTTGTCATCCAGGCCCTGGTGGTCTGGGGGGTTCAGTCCACTATGCCACCATGGCCCGTTCTGCTGTCAGACCCGCCAGCCTCAACCTCAACCGCTCCCGTAGCCTTAGCAACAGCAACCCGGACATCTCTGGCACGCCCACCTCCCCTGACGACGAGGTCCGCTCCATCATTGGCAGCAAGGTAAGTCCTTCCAATGTCTGGCTGCCACCTAAACACTATACTTGCTTGAATGACGTGCCCTGGGGGCGCTATGCTACCCCCCCCCCTCCCTTATACTAAATCTCCCTTATACTAAATCTCTTTACCAAAAAATAGCAGATCTGGAAGCTTGTAGATATGCTATTTTGTCAGTATGTTTACCTTAGAATATGCTACGTGTTCATGTGGTTTATTATTGCATAATAGAGTTGTTAAGTTGTTGAATACTTTTGGGGTACAGCCAGTTTATACTTTTATCATTACAGAGGGGCTCTGAAACACATAAGCTGTCATATTAATGTTTTAATGCCAGGAGACAATGTCAGTTGAATTTCCTTTGAATTGGAAATCAGATCTATATATATTTATACTTTAGAATAGATATCCGGTGCCAACTAAGGACATGTGGATTTTTGTGCAAAAAGGATGACTTACAGTCTTACAGAGAGATGTCAACTACGTGACATGTGAAACTATATACCCAACAGGCAAACATCAACTAGGACATCTTATCTCTCTAACCCCTGTAACAGCAACCTGACACATGACACACGTTTACCTGGACACCCATGCACACACACGCATAACACATGATTAATGCAACATACAAATCATGACATTATTGAGTTTCATTTTTGTTATACAGTTTAGTCATTAAAATGTTTTCAATGGCATTTTTTTCCTCTGCGACCCCAAAAGTATATTGAAGAGAGAGTCATATGATATGCAGTGTGTGTAACTGAGGTGGATGCTGCCCCTTGTTTGACCAATGTTGCCTCTTCTGTTACTTCTCAACTAAAGCCGTTCTTTTCTTGTCTCTAACGGAGTGTTACGTTTTGGCTTGCTCTGCCTGACAAGCATCTCTCCCCCTGTGTGATAATTATTGGGCCTTTTTAATGATACGTGATGGCTAACCTTTGTTTGGGCCCCTTGGTGTCTTCTTCCAGCAGTCCTTCTTAACCTGTTACTGTTCCTTGCCTCCTTCCCCCTGTGCTGCTCGCGTGTCCCCTTGCCTCCTGCCTGTCGTGTGCCCTTTGACCCCGGCTAGGGCCTAGACCGCTCCAACTCGTGGGTGCACACCATGGGCTGTAAGAGCGCCCCCTGGGGAACCAGCCCTGGGTCGGCTCCAGAAACCATGCAGGTGGTTTACTAAACGGCCCGTACTACTCCCCTTTTCAGTCTCACTATACAGAAATACCTCACCCTGCTCACTGTTCACCATGGAGACATGCTGTGATGCTTTTCACTTTTGGTCTGCATGGTTTTGGTTATTGCACAATGCCAGCTTAATAGTCACTGTCACTTTAACAGACCATATTCATATGGCGACCATTAACTCTTACTGTGTGTTTTGTGCATGCACTCAGCGTCACACTCAAAGACACACGTCTGTGGGCATGGAGTGGACATGTGGAACTTGGTTGGATCAACAGAAATCTGAGACAAATACACTTCTGCATGGAAGGTTTTAAGCTAGCAGTTTTAGGTGTGAAATAAATCAAGGCGGTGCAAGTTGTAATCAACACAGCCTCCTGCCTCCCTCTCAGCACTGCGGGATGGCTGCTGGATCACTCGATCCGGACAGCACAAAACTCCTTATATTAATATATAATAAAATGGAGGTTACAGTTAGCTGTGTTTGTCAATCCACTCATTTGGAGTCCACTCAGTCAGTATGACAGGAAAGGTCACTAATAGTACACTATAGTAGTTTATCAGCACAATACTTTGATTTAGTGTTTGCATTCTTGTGAATGCAAAACCTATTAATAAATATTGCATTCTTGTGAATGCAAAACCTATTAATAAATATCGCCAAAGGGGAGTTGTGTCCAGACTGGGATAGGGCATTAACCAAACATGTTTTTTGCTAGTCAAATCGAATACATTGGTAGTTAAATCATTTTCCGACTAGTCTGTAGTATATATATATATATATATATATATATATATATATATATATATATATATATATATATATATATATATATATATATATATATATATATATAAAGATACAGATACAGATACTTGCTGTCTTTGTTTGACACGTCATTTGTTCATTTTATGTACATTCTAGTCAAGACATAGACCAGGTATTTACTCAATCCTGTTTAATTTCACACCTACAACTCTAGTTTAAACCACCATTATTATTATTTGTGACTACTGTATATATTCAGCAGTCTAAAGTGTCTCAAGGTGGAAACGGTTCCTATGTGGTGATATTGGTTTGTTTTTCACCCTGCCAAAGGCTAAAGACACTTCTCATAGACTGTAAATGTATGGATTCCTCTTCATGCCTCTTCTGCTCCGCTACCGCCAATCTGGAGTTCTTTTAGACTGCTCATTAGACAATGAATCAGGAGCAGAAAACATGACGCTCAGTGCATGTGTGAATTCACGTTGCATTACTTTTTACACAGTGACTCAGGGTGGAAAACAGATTCAGAGTTGATGCCATGTGAACTTGGTCATTGAGAGAAGGAAGGAATTGTATATTTCACTTAATTTGGGGCTTTTTTTGTATGTTTCTTTAATCTATTTCAAAATGATTAGTTCCACATGAAGGCTCAGTAATGACGTCATCTATTCGTATTAGACAAAAACTACTAATCATTTACAAATTCCCTGTATAGCTACTAAATATACCTAGTGACTACACTGTTTCTTCGAAATATGGATGTTCACTTTCTTTGTACAGCAAATATCACAGCAGCAAAGCATTGGAGATAACATAATGACAAACACTGAAACATGTGAAAGAAAGGAATAATAACTTGGTAATGCCTTATAAAACACCTGGGCTCAAAAGCGTATGGAATGAGTACCTGGTTGCTGGTGCACTGCAAAAGCAAAAATGAACAAGACCATAACTTGAAAATATCACAGTTCTGTGAACCTATTCCCCACAGCACCTACACCCTGCTCCCATGATTCCACACCCCTCACATGGGAGTCACACCTGTCTCTCTCAACCTTCAACTACCATGCTTAGTGTCTCGCCTATCATCTACTCTTCTTTCTTGTTTAGTGTACCTTAATCCTTTGCTGTAGCTGAAATAGTTGAATTTTGCAAGCTCATTGCGACCTTGGATTGGACCTGGATTTGCCATGTAAAACGTTTTTTCTTGTAACCGATTAAATAACTTAGCTCAACTGTTTAGCATGAAACCCTATTCTAGAGTCCCTTTTCCCTCACAAATTCTGAAATACCCCATGTTGCCTATAGTTGACTTTGCTCTCCACGTTTAAACTTCCCTGTGAACTATTGGACACTTCACAGCGATGGCATATAGTAATAAAGCCTGTAGTATTGCGAAGGCTTTACTATACGTCAGAAGCATTTTGGATTGGAGTAGTAGGAAGAACAGCGTAGTGTCACATCTAGTCTTCCATTGGCAATGGAGAGGCTGTAGCAGTAGCTTTCATTTCAGTTTTTCTCTTCCCTTCTTCTCCTAACAACATAGAGTATACTATATATATTACATAAAGCACATCGGCCTCTGTTGTTTTTCACCCCATACTCTCCACTCTCATCCCTGCATGACTGCCGACTATCCATAGAACTCACAATGGCTGGAGCATGATGTGTGGATCTAACCATAAACCTCACTAACCATAGTGGCAGGAGCGTTGGCGTGCGTGTGTATGCGTGCGTACGTTTGTGTGCCTGCATGTGTGTCGCACAGTTGTGAGTATCCATTTGGTTTTGTCTTTAATGTTTATATTCATGATGTGATGTCTTCTGTCATTTTAGGTTGATTTCAGGCGGTCATTAAGTCATGTCATGACACGACTTAGAAGAACGTTCACTGTTATCACTGTTATTTAATCATTTTAATTCATCTGCAATGTATTTGTAAATATTACATTATTACAGCATCTTCTGTAGTGGAGTGGAGATTTTATTTGAGATCAAAATAAATGCTCCTGCATTGACATGCAGATAACATAGTTTACCTACATAACTATCCAGTAACATGGCCCTCCTCATTAGCACTTAATTTTGCTATTTTCTACTTCTATTGATTTAATTAATAATCAGGTAATCTGTTGATAAGTGGTTTGCACAATGTCAGTGAAAGGATGTAGATCAGGTAAAAGCAAACATCCCAGGAGTTATCTCTGCAGACCCTGTGCACAGCCATTTATGCCACACTTTGCATGGCTTGTCATGTTTTAATTTCACTGGGCTCCCATTAGTGAAGCTGTACACATTATGGGTTTAACTCTAGCAAGAATGCTTAATGTATACTCCATCGTACAATGGTGTCAATTACTAAAAACAAATTTACCAGCTCACAACATGACACGACGTGTTGCAGGAGCTTGTTGTTCGATGAAGTATAGATCAAAGTGTGCACCTGTCCTATCGAATTGTTCTGTGTTCATGTGTGATCAACATGTATGGATTGCAAGTGTGTGAGCGCGTGTGTGTGCGTGATGTATATGTGTGCGTGTGTCCCAGCAGACGCATTCCGTTGTGTGCAGAAAAAAAGGAGGTGCAACCCCACTCTCCTGTTGCTCCTCCACTAACCTTGTTTGTCATCGTTCCATTCATCCCATCCATAGGCCATGGAGCGCTGTGGCAATCGCATGTCTTCGCACACCGAGAGCGCCAGTTTCTTGCAAACTTTAACGGGACGCTTGCCCACCAAAAAGGTAGAGCCAATTTGCACAGGGGGGAGGAGCCAGCCCCTTGACCTTTGATCCCAATCTTGTACTCGCCTCCTCCCTTGTTTTTGTCTGTGGATGTGTGCCTCTTGAATCGGTCAATGTCGTACGTGGTGGTTGTTGGAGTCTTGTCGGATGCCGAATGTCTCTGTTCTGCCTCTAGTTCTGAATGTATACGGCCGGGCCTGTGATGAGAATGCTTACCCAAAATCAGGTGCAATTTATGAGACCATTAAACTTCAAAGAAATGAAGAAAACTGCACTCTTGCTTCACCACCTTTAATGATGTGTGATCATTTTTCACCGTAGGGGTTAATCATTTATATTCTATACAATCTGTATTCGCCAAGAGACAAGTGCACTTTCATCATGTCTTTAAAGTTCTATCTATCAAATCATGATTACATGTGAATCTTGTAATCATGATTTGATTAAGTTTGTATCACTAACACATTATGGATCCTGTTTCCTTTGAGAACCCTCACTTTTAACCAATACACCCTTTTCAGTTTTGCAAGACACAGGAGCTTTACTGGACTGTATTTGTAGTTTATTTTATTGTTTTTGTTAATAGAGAAATAGATCTAGACAGTTAACACTGTTGAAATGAACATGTTCGGTCAGCTGGTGACCCTCAGTAGCTCTCCATGTTGATGCTATCCATATTGTAGTGTTGAGGGGCTAAATACTGCAGATGCAGAGTCATGGCTGATCTCAACTCAATCCCAATACCATTGATAAACCCAAAGCAAAGCTGGTGGGAAAAAAGCTGCATTTTGTTGCGGTTATGCAGGGACCCAGATTCTGTGATTGAAACAAGCGACCAGGTCTAGGAAAACAATCCCCAAATTAGCGCCCAGTTTTGAGCCTGATTACATCAACTACCGGTACTTTCAAAAGGAATTGTGAAAGCAAGCCCAAATAAGCAACTACACATCATAAATAGGCCAAAACTAAAGCGGGCAGTGCAATTATGTATGTTAAGCAATGTTACAGGATAAACAGTCCAGAGTCGCTTATAATACACAGAACTGGTAACACTGCAAGCCAGTGCTGTAGGCTGCTTTTTGCAATTTGCATGGGGAAAAATATTGATTCATCGGCTGATTGATTTCTACCAATTATGAAGTGCTAACCTGGTGGTTTTAAGTAGTCTTTGACTCCTCTGAACAAGTTGGTTTGGTCTGAGGTCTCCTTAACTAAACACATTTTGTCTTTTCCACTGTCTCCCTGCCTCCTTCCATCTCCACCAGCTCTTCCATGAGGAGTTGGCTCTCCAGTGGGTGGTGAGCAGTGGCAGTGTCAGGGAGGGTGCTCTCCAGCAGGCCTGGTTCTTCTTTGAACTCATGGTAGGAAATGAAACTACTGCAGGGTACATGTCAAATTTTTGAACAGAATTATTATGATTTCTTACTATGTCTGAAAAATGTAACCGTTTCAAAAATGTGCTGTGTATAAACAAGTTATGGATTGTCATGAATTACCTCCATCGTTCTGTACATCGAGCATTTATATGTGGATCGTTATTGGACCACATGTTTGCCCGAATTAAATGTTCGATAACCCGACTGTAGGTGAAAAGCATCATCCAGCACCTCTACTTTGCTGAGCGTCTTGAGTCGCCAAGGAAGAACCGCTTCCCTGAACGCTTCATGGACGACATCACAGCCCTGGTCAGCACCATAGCTGGTGACATCGTCTCTCGCTTCCAGAAGGTGACTAATGCCAGAATACAGTGTTTCCCATATAACATGGAATTACTGGAATTACTTGACTCCCTAATCTTGTGTTCTTGATCTGAACAGGATCTGGAGTTGGTGGAGAGGCTCAACACCAGTCTGGCTTTCTTTCTCAATGACTTGCTGTCAGTCATGGACAGAGGCTTTGTCTTCACCCTTATCAGGACATACTGGAAACAAGTAGGACATTACACGCATTTTAAACTTTTTAAGTGCTGGCCTTGCCTTCCAAACTTTCAAAATGTGCACACAGTGAAGCAGAAAAGTCCGCCATGAGGCAGACAAGACCCTAATAATAATACTGTATGTTTTTATAACACTGTATAATTCAGTGTCCTGCAAATTATTATTTTTTTGTATTTGAGCCGATGTGCCTGTAGCCATGCTTAATGTAATCCTGTGTTTTCTGCTCATCCCCAGGTGTCCACAAAGCTTTACGCCCTGCAGAACCCAACCCTGGAGTCTCTGAGGCTGGACTTCCTGAGGATAGTCTGCAGCCATGAGCACTATGTGACTCTGAACCTGCCCTGTAGTCTGCTCACACCACCTGCCTCACCGTCTCCCTCCGTCTCTTCAGCTACTTCACAGGTCAGTTGCACACTCTGCATATTGTAGAAAGGCAAACAAAGGGTCAACTAAAACTAAATATCATTCAACTCGAGTACATGGCAGAGTGCATAACTTTAACAACAACCATGTTGGAGGATGATATCATTGGGAGCAAATTCAGAGTGACCCCGTGAATGGTAGAAACACTGACTGCCAATCAAATCACCTGACTGCTGAAGCATTCATCATGAGCTGTGAAAAAAATATATTTCTATTGACTTACCGGTAATTTCTCTCCATGCTCCTCCTCATACAGAGCTCTGGATTCTCCACCCACGTCCAGGACCAGAAGATAGCCAACATGTTTGACCTGTCTGTCCCCTTCAGAGAACAGCACTACCTGGCTGGCCTGGTGCTGGCTGAGTTGGCTGTAATACTGGACCCAGATAATGACGGGTTGGTATACTTTGACTGTGTGTGTGTGTGTGTGCAATGCCGTGCATGTTGACTTGTTAGTGTCCTTTTCTTGTTTTTGTACATTCCATTGAAGCTAATTCTCTCTGCACATCTCCTTGTCATTCTTGCTCTCTCCTATAGGATGTTTGGGTTGCATAAGAAGGTAGTGAGTGTGGTCCATAACCTTCTGTCCAGTCATGATTCGGACCCACGCTACGCTGACCCTGAGGTCAAGGCCCGCGTTGCCACACTCTACCTGCCACTCATTGGCATCGTCATGGAATCTCTGCCACAGCTGCATGACTTCACAGGTGGGCTTGGATATAGTTGCTGTCGCGCTGAAACCTCTTATTAATTGCTAATTAGTGCTGTATGTAACCATACTATAGGAGCGTCCCACAAAAGGCATCAAAAGTGCCCCAGGAACCTTGATGCAGGATTAGGGTTTGCATTAGGATTCAGCTTCTGATGGCGACGACCTTTGCTGCATATCGCTTCCCCTTTCACTCTCCCTGTTTCCTTTCAAAGTACTATCAATATAGGCAAAGAGCAAAACAAACAATATAAAAAAATAAAACCAAAGAATTAAAAAAAAAAAAAAAAAAACAAAAGTGGTTTGGAATTTGGACAATCAGGAGATATGACAAACCTGGTTTGGAGTTTGAACATTCAGGAGATATGCTATACAGTTACTGTACATGCACATATAGTTTGTCCATAGAAGTTATAAATGTACAACCCAGTGGTTTTCAGTGGTTCCTAGTGTAAAAGTAAGTAAGACTTGCCGAGCCATGATGTCATGAGGCCTGGGCCTCATGACGTGAGCCTATCCCCTGTTTCTGTAGCGTGAGGCAGCTTTGATGTACAGTCCACCCCTTGGACATGACGCCAGTATGTTGCCAATAGGTTGGTTCTTATTGAGGTGGATTGAGACATGACGCAACAATGCAAAATACCATAAGCAATGTAAATAACAGTCCTCACAACTGTACCTACTGTACCTTCTGGGAAACAAAAGGTTATCACATGAGTGACCTGCCTTGGCCTTTACTCTGTGACATAATGTTCTACTAACCTGGATTGGCCTCGGGGCTAATTCATAACTTTTGCTTTTGTGTTCATTTAACCCATAGGTGTCAAACAAATTTGGCCCAGTGTGTAATTTCCTTTGGCCCTTGAGGCAACATCAAATTAACATTAGAGCAGCCCGCAGGTATTATACAGCCGTGGTGCCGCCGTAACACTGCATTCACTACATTACTACAAATTCCATAATGCTCTGCTGTCTGCTCTGTAATATACAGCAGTGGTTTTCAACGTTTTTCATCCCAGGGCCCACCATTTATTCAGCGTTTGAGGATATTTTAGCCCAACAGACCCCCCCAAACTAAAGATTTCCTTTGATTCTGTCCATGACCGACTATTAATCTCAGGGGCGACATTAGGGTTCATCAGCCATGGGTGCCGATATCAAAAGGGCCCTCTCAGCGTGCGCTCACACATGCGAGTGCAGAGGTGTTTGTCAGATAATTTGGATCGTTTGGGAAGGCTCTCTTTTACGGCCTATATTCTCGTCCTATCCCACCAATAAAAATCAACAAGCAACATTACATTATAAGGTTGAATACTAATAGCCAGAAAATTATAAGAGTCTACCAATCAGCCAACCATGCTATGGATAAGCAGGTGAAGATGAATGGATGTATTTAGATAAATGTATTTTGATAGATGAATACAGACATCCCACCCTAGAAAAAACTAAAATATATTAACATTTAGGGCTATGCCACACATGATAAGTGATTAACATATCCTACCATAGATTATATGGTTGCAGTGGCTGTTTTTTAATCAGTAGAGTCAGTAGGATTGTTATTTGGTTACAGTTCCTGTCACCTATGTTTTAAAGCTAAATTAAAATATATGATAAACACATAAGCATATTAAGCTCTTTGTGATTTTATATTGAGGACTTATAAATAGCTCTTGATTATATTAAGATTATATTTTATAAATATAATTGATTTTATATATAGGCCTAGAGTAAAATAGATTATACTGTGCAAACAGACTGAGATCATGTAATTAGCTCCATATACACAGCTGTGTCGTATTCCATATTATAAGAACGGGGAATCCCCGATATGCACGGCACGGGGCACAGAGACAGTGCATGGAGAAATGCGAAAATTTCCCCTCTCCTTTTGTGTGATAAATGCATACTATAAACGCATGACCTATATAGCAACTGAAAATATACTTGGATATACTTGGACCACACTTGGAATTATTGAAATCGGGTGAGAATGGCCTGAGAGTTTTTAGATTGGAATCTCAAAAAAATCTCAGCGGACTTTCAAAAGGTAAGCTCAGAGTCGAGCAGCAGCGACAACTCCGTTCTCTTTAAGTGGCCAGTCCAAGGGTGGCCATTCTACATGGACTTCTATTGAGGATCGGGACAATATATAGGGACCAACATGCTGCACAAACAGCTCTCGAGCGCTTAGTTTCTGACGCCTCAATGTCGCAGCTTTGACACTAGCTTTGTGCGTCTGACTGTAATAAGGTTGCTGTTTTTTAGATGAAAGTAAAGTGACATTAGCTCATCTCCCGTATGCTGCTCGCGTGGGCCCCACGCGACAAGATATATTTTAATAAAAGGAGAAGGAAAAAAGTCTGTTTGGGCCTCGGGGCCCCCCTAGAGTGGCGATGGGGCCCATGGGTGCCACGCACCCACGCACCCATTATAAATGACGCTAGTGATTAATCTTCTAGTTGTGTAGATTAGGACTAATTCACATGATGAATATTTTAACTCTTGAGAGTGTAAAAATGAAACCAAATGGACCCGCAAGGGTCCATTTGGTTTCATTTTTACGTTCTCAAGAGTTACATCCGGTTAAACAACTTAGCTGGAGACCACCTGGAACCTAAATTTTGGCCCACTCTGTATTTGAGTTTGACACCCCTGATTTAACCTATTGTACGAGACTAGTACGTGTGCCTTACCCAAGCCTCCCTTAGGTTTGATTCATACTTGGTTGCCAGTGGGTTTTTGTACCAGAAATAGCTCACAATGTGTCACATTGCGAGCTTTTTGTGCATGACGCAACCACCCAATCGTTCCAACAGAGTCTCATAACCAGTGGGGTCGGCCTGGTGGTCCACAAGGGGCAGCTGCCGGGGGCAACGGAGAGGAGGCGGAAGGGGACACCAACAGCATGATCAACCAAACCGTCGCCATGGCGATAGCCGGCACCTCCACTGTCCCCCCGATGTCCCGACCGAGCAGCTTTGTACTCAACGCACAGGTAAATCTCATGATTTGGATATGTAGAGGAAAAGATGGTGGAGGGAGACTAGAACTAGAGCTGCAGGACAAACTGTGCTGTATGCTGTATCAACTTATTAACCCCTATGTGTACTGAACGCGTTTTGGTGTTTTAGCTGTTGAAATTTAGCAGATCTACAAGCTCATATATGACCATATGAGCTTGTAGTTCTGCTATTTTTGAAAAATTGTGTAAATGTGGTGCAAATCTTTGAATACATTATTTCGGAAGCAAACATTTTTAACTCAAATCTTTGCTTCTGGGGATCCCTAGAACAACATGTTTTTAGATGAGGTTCTGCAGCCAAACAATAGATATTTCTGGGGGTCCTTCCTATGAAATATGTCAAGCATCACTGACACAGAAAGAGATTTTTCCAGAAAAACTAGAATATCGCGCCAGGGACTAGAGTTTAGTGTCAGGAACTAGAATCTAGTGTCAGAAACAATGGGTTAAACCTTATCAGACCTCTCCCCTCTCTCTTTGCCTTCTCAACCAGACAAGTCGCCAGCATGGTACCTTCTCAGCAGAGTCTAGTCGCAGCCTGTTGATATGCCTGCTGTGGGTGCTGAAGAACGCTGATGAACTGGTCCTGCAGAAGTGGTTCACAGACCTGTCTGTGTCCCAGCTGAACCGACTGCTCGACCTCCTCTACCTGTGTGTGTCCTGCTTTGAGTACAAGGTAATATCCACAGCCTTGGGTGGTTCGATTGTCTTTTGAAGAACTTCAACAGTAGAACTCACATGTTATCTCGTTAGTCTGATTGCCCTGGACACGGTTGCATTGTGTAAATGATGTTGGAACATTCATGTTATTTTCATATTAATCAACAATCTTCGATTTCAGACTTCTGGACTTCTTATTTGTTAAAAACCTGCTAGCTCATCTTAACATCCTGCTAACCACACAATATGTAGACTACATTCTGTTCATAACAGTTTTCTGTTTTTCTTGATAAGTGTTGGTGAAGTGAATTGTTGAGATACTACACTTACCTACACCACATCTCTTCTATGCTATGCTACAATATGTCTTCCTTTTTCTGCTATGAATTGGGTTCTCCTTTTGCTGCTCTGAATTGGGTTTGGCTTTTGCTGCTATGGAATGAGTTCTCCTTTTTTGCTATGAATTGGGTTCTCCTTTTCCTGCTACAGAATGAATTGTGTTCTCTTTTTGCTGCTATGCTACAGGCTCTCTATGCTCTGATTTGCACGTTTCTGTGATGCACAGTAAAATCCATATAACCTAATTAGAACTAAGAGTTTGCAAATGGAACCAACGGAACCCTTAAGCCATTAGTAACTGAGACAGTACCCACCCATTTGCACCTTCTCAGAGTTGAATGAACACAAGGATTTTACAGTGTAACATGTAACTAACCTGCGTTGCCTGACTTGCCTGGCTGTGTGCTTGTGTGCCGTGACATTAACCCGACTGGCCGCTGTGTTCTCTGTCCGTCCGTTCATCCTCTGTTGCCTCGCGGAAACAAAGGCCCATGTTGTGTTCACCATGCAGGGCAAGAAGGCCTTTGAACGCATGAACAGCCTGACCTTCAAGAAGTCCAAGGACATGAAGGCCAAGCTTGAGGAGGCCATCCTCGGAAGCATCGGGGCCAGGCAGGAGATGGTCCGACGCAGCCGAGGAGGACAGCTGGGTGAGAGAGACACACACGCACTCAAACACAGTCACAGACACTCACATGTCATCATTGAAACTTCCTGGAAATGTAATAACCACCAAACTTGCTTACAAATGATGACTGGTGTTTGGTGTAGTTGGCCTTAAAGTTGCTACAGTAGAATCGATTGACCTTTTTTTATTTTTATTTATTTTACTCATTATTCTCCATGACACATCTAGGTGCTGCAATCTCACACACATACATTCACACACAGACAAAGACTAATGCCTATACTGTACATGCCTGCACTACCGGTCCCATGTGTACATGCACATTGTAAACACAGACAAATGCAAACATACAGGTGGACAAATATAAACTCAAAATAGCCTCAGAACACAGGAACACGTGTGTCATGAACACTCTCTGTATGCATACTTACACAGCGTCCACACCACACACAATGCATGAAGTGAGACTATGTAGGACATGAAATGACTGCATGTCTCCGTGCTGCAGAGAGGAGTCCCTCTGGCAGTGCATTCGGCAGCCAGGAGAACCTGCGCTGGAGGAAGGACATGACCCACTGGAGGCAGAACAGTGAAAAGATGGACAAGTATGTTAAAACAAACCAGCCGCTGAGGATAGTTTAGCCACCCTTTTACATGTATGTATTTTGATTTGAACGTGACTGAACCACTGTCTGAAGCAGGACACTCAAGGCACCTGCTTTGTAACAATAATTTAACTGAGCCGGGGCATCCGGGTGGCACAGGGGGTAGAATATATATTATGGGGTTCCAGGCGGATTGGACATAGAAACCCTCCCACCCCCAACCTTTTGCATTTCATTAAAACAATCCTCATCATATTATCTCCACGTAATCTGATTTTTTTTTGATCGACACTTGTTTCTTTATGCCACCACATTCATTAATCGCTTTGAAACCGCTTTAAAACCACACACTCCAACTAATACGGGTGGGACACTGGCAGGGGAGGGTGATCTCTGTCACTGCTACGACTACAAGGCACCTGGGAAATTATTGATAGTGGTGTCACACAATACATATAGCGCACTCACAAAAAAAAAAAATCTTGCGGTTGGGTGAAAATAACTAGCTACTGACATAATCTTTATGGTAGGAGACCCATGATCGCATCCTCCTATGCGGCAATGCACTAACCTGACACTCGGAATTGAATTATCATTTCATTTCACTTAAAAGAAGAAAATAAGGTAGGATAGAATTATTTTTTAAGGCGGCGATACAGGGCTGGAGACAGAGTAACAATGCACAAAAATACAACGTTCAGGACATTATTTATCATAAGAATTCGCCCCCTTAAGCTGATTTTACAATGAAACATAAAAAAAAACATTCGTTCTGCCACAACAAAACATTAATTAGAAGGGATACAACATTGCTCCCCTTTTTCCAGTGTTTCACTAAAGGTTACTGTTCCTTTGTAAAAGGGGCCTGTTTATTGTGTTGACTCACTCCTCCCATGTGTTCTCTCACCTTGCTGTGTGTGCCCATAGGAGCCACAGAGCAGTCAGGTATTGTATGATCCCCATCTGCAGTGTGCTGCGTTCAGCTCCCTCCCGCTTCATGTTCCCAGATTATGGTGCCTTCACTTGCATGCGGGAAGTTGGGAAATTGTCACCGCAAGCATGAAATGAAAGTTGTCGGCCTCCAAACATGTGGTGTGAAACCCCAAGGAGCCGGCGAGAGGGCTTTAGCTACTTGGAAGAGTTAACATGGAGACGGTTTCATTTCCTCCCTGTTTGACCTCCCGATTTCGCACATGCACCTGAGTGCACCATTAGAGAATCCCCGGGCCTGGTTCTGACCCTCCCTTCCCTCCCTGGTGGTAACAGTGCTTGTCTCAGGGCTTCTCTGGTTGCAGTGGGTCTGTTGTGCTTTTTTAACCAGTGTGCTTCTCATCGTGGGTTTTTTTTTTGTTGTGCTTCTGTAGCTGAGGAAGGGGATAGTACATAGTAGGTGGAAGGCGGCTGTTTACCATAGATTAACACTAATGTGTTTCCTCTCTAAGACTGTCGGAAACGTATTATTATTCACCATCCACTCCCTGGTGTGCCAAACCTTAGAACTTTACCATTTTGAGACCCTTTTAAAATATATATATTTTAGGTCTAAAATGGTTGGCCCCCGGCGTGTAAGGAAATGCTCGCTTGGCAATAGTGACATCCTCCATCCCTACCTTTTAGACCCTGAAACAGTGAGTGTCGTTAACCCCCTTGCACACTCTGCTTCTTAACCGCCTGGTAAGGGAAGTGATGAGTACTGTATGTGATTAGCCGCTCTCTGTAGCTGAAGGAATGTGCGCCATCAACGTGCATTTGTTGTTGCTGTGGCTTGTTTTGGACCGTTTTGAAAAAAGGTTGAGGACTGTGGAGGAACCGTGCAGGTTAAGAGAGAGCATCTTGCTACACAACAAGGCGCGGGCCCAGGAGGAGGTTAGGTGTGTAAAACTCACACACAAACAGTAAACTAAACAACTGCTGTCCAATGAAAATCTCACCTCATCAATAAGCCTTTCCAGCCTTTCCTGGTGAAACAAAACCAAACAAAAAAAACCCCCGTCTGAAATATGACTTGGTTCTGTACGTAAAAGAGTACATAAACCCCTGTTCATAAATGGGAATAAACAAGAGGTTTTTACGTGACAGCAGTGGTACTAAAACTCACTCATATTAACCTGTTTTCAGCACATTGCTCACAAAGACGCTCCTGCCCCGTGAGCAATGGCTTGAATGTGCTGGTTCTAAGGCCACTGTGGCATTCAAGGGTAAACAGTCACTGATGGGGTGGTGGGGAAAAAATGTGACGCTCATCTCATGTTTCTCAGGACCAGAGCAGAGTTGGAGCATGAAGCACTTATTGATGGGAACCTGGCAACGGAGGCCAACCTCATCATTCTCGACACTTTAGAAATTATTGTACAGGTATACCGCACGAACGCACATACGCGCACACACACACACACACACACACACATACACACGCACACACAGTTTTTCTTTCTTTTTCAAACAATGTTCGATGTTTTAGGAATTTAGGTTATTAGGAAAAAAGTAAAAGATCATTATTTTGTGTGTATGCACTGCAGACTGTATCGGTGACAGAGTCCAAGGAGAGCATCCTGGGAGGTGTGCTAAAGGTGCTCCTCCACAGCATGGCCTGCAACCAGAGCGCCCTCTACCTGCAGCACTGCTTCGCTACACAGAGGGCACTGGTATCTAAGGTCAGACCACACTGCATGTACACACACACACACACACACACACACACACACACACACACACACACACACACACACACACACACACACACACACACACACCCAACCAGCCAAATCTCCATCCCCATTTTATTGTGTCTTTTCAATTCCCCAAAAATTCCAAATGCAGCAAATCTATAAACTCAGCTTTGTGTCGCTTTTTCGACCTGTTACTTTTGATATTTTTGTGTGGCACTGTCATATAAAACATGGAGATAAGTGGTTTCGCCAGCGATCACATATAAAATAACGTGTGTATTTGCGTGTATTTTTGTGTGTTGGGTATGCGTGTCCAGTTCCCTGAGCTGCTGTTTGAGGAGGAGACGGAGCAGTGTGCTGACCTGTGTCTGCGTCTGCTGAGGAACTGCAGCAGCAGCATCGGGACCATCAGAGCACACGCCAGCGCATCCCTCTACCTCCTCATGAGGCAGAACTTTGAGATCGGCAATGTGAGTGCAACACCTTGTTCACAACCTTTTTCTTCCCTGCTTAGTGCAATTCTATTGCATTAATATTACACAAGAGGGTGCGGTTTAGCCTGATTTCACCCAGGCCTGCCTGCGGTGCCTGGGTACAATGATATTCCAGAAGTGGATGAAATGACGTTAAAGCAAGGGACCACCAGTGGTCCCTGAGAGGATTCCTGGTGGTCCCCAGGCTAAATGATGGAAAGTTGGTTAACTAGATGTAACTCTTTGAGAGCATAAAATGAAACCAAATGCACCCTTGCGGGCCCATTTGGTTTCATGTTTACACTCTCAAGAGTTAAAATATTCGCTATCTAATTTAGCCAAAGTCTACACAACAACTAGAATGTAGAAGATTAATGGTCATTTTGGTCTGTATGTTTGCTTGTTTTGTAATCCAGTCTGGAATTGTGGACAAAAGCAAAAGAAATCTTTAGTTTTGGGGTCTGTGTGGATAAAATGTCATCAAATGGTGATACATGGCTCAAATTCTGAATATATAGAAGGCGCTGGTATGAAAAAAGGTTGAACCACTGCGTTAAAGCACTACCCTTGAGTGTCATATTGCTATTCTACCACAGTTACCCTTAAAGCTACATCTGTCACTGAAAAAAGTATTATTTTTCAGCGATCTTAGTCACTACAACTACAAAAGTACTAGACTAGCCACCCAGTCTGCTGTGCTGAAATCTTATTGATGTATTGATTAGCCATGACTGAGTGGTGGTTAAAGTAACTGCATGTGACCTGTTTCAACCAATCATCTTCTCAAAATTACCTGTTGTAGAATCGTATCTAAGCCATAGCTAATCTATGAGTAGCTCAAGCTCACATTGCTTTTTTACTAATGCATTCATAGATAACAGTTTGTTTTTTTAATATATATATATATATATATATATATATATATATATATATATATATATATATATATATATATATATATATATATATTAGGGATGTTAATCGACACATATTTGGAATGTCGACGTGTCGGGCCCCATTTTCGATTTGTCGTCGATTTTTTTATTTATTTATTTTAGCCCGCGGCGCCGGCGGGACCTAACGCAAAATGTTGCAGCGCGGGCGGCATGAAAATGCCTGCAGGAGGGAGAGGTGCAAGATAAAATAAGCGGGAGCGCGAAATCGAGCAATATATAATACCAAAATATGCATATCTCAGGAGAACGTTCCATACTGCGCTCCACAATGATCAGGCATGTTCTCAAAGCAAAGCGCATGGCAGAGCAGGGCGCAGGAGAGCAGAGCGCACCACGCAACAGACAACAGACACGCACCCGCACCTGGCATTCCACATTCATTAGTAGCCTAATCGACTTGATAGAGGAGTTTTCCTCTTTCCTTGCGACGGATTCCCTGCATCTTTGCTTTTTCCTGCGTCTGTTAGACATGGCCAAACAACGTGAAACAGAACACTGGACAAGATAAGTACAAATAATATAGGCTTGTTCTATTAACCACCAGCAGCAGCACGCGCGTCTCTCTCTCTCTCTCTCTCTCTCTCTCTCTCTCTCTCTCTCTCTCTCTCTCTCATGTGAGACCTCGGTCTTGTGCAGGAGAGATAGCTTTCTCCCATACGTAACGCTCCATTTCGGCCTCGACAGAGGCGCCTGCTCGGCGAAATAAAAGTCAATCATTGCGGCGGGTGCACTAGGCAGGAGCCGCTGCCGCCTCCCCCTCGGGGAAAGCCGAACTCGCGGGACAGAACGCAGGGAGAAGGAGGAAGACGCATTCCGGCGGGTGCAGACGAGGGCCGCTGCCGCCTCCTCCTCCTCCTACTCGGGGGCAGAGCGCAGGGGAAGCAGGAGGAGGACGGACGCGGCGGCACAGACGCGCGCAGCATATACATGGTCTCACTACAGTGACTGATAGTAGCCTAATACCCGAAATAAGCAATTCTCTTCCCTTGAAAACAGTAACGTTGTGACGTTTTTGAACAAGAAATTGCAAAGAATACAAAATAAAAATCATTAATATAAAAAAAAGAAAAAAGAGGCGATTTTCGACTCGTACTTTTTTGTGTCGACGTCAGCATGTGTCGACAATCGTGTCGATTTCCGACTTTTTTTCACATCCCTAATATATATATATATATATATATATATATATAAAAAGCGCCAATGGTATATTTACCTTGTAGTATTGCTTCTGTCATTCCTCACACTCCTCGTATCCTATGACGATAGGATTTGTAAATCGGTTTCCGTTTAATTCCACTGAAAGCACTTTCCAAGTGCTTTATCTCAAAAGCTTCCAGTGCTGATCATGCTGTACTAGCACACAGTCTATTTTGGGATGTCTGTTGTGTCACTATATCGCACGGCTGCCGTCATCCAGCTGTTTGTTTGTGTGTGTGCTGTTTCTCCAGAACTTTGCCAGGGTGAAGATGCAGGTGACCATGTCCCTGTCTTCACTGGTCGGGACGTCACAGAACTTTAACGAGGAGTTCTTGCGTCGCTCCCTCAAGACCATCCTCACCTATGGAGAGGAAGACCTGGAGCTGCGGGAGACCACCTTCCCTGATCAGGTACAGATGGAGACCGTAGGGATTGATTGATTAATGTGAATTATGTAATTATTTAAAATCAGGGGAAGGGGAAATGCCAATAAGGCATTTTTTTTCACAAAATAACAACTGGACCAATTTTTTGCATATTAATTTGCAATATGCTTAATCTTTAATAATCTATTAAACTGTAAATAAAGTCAAGAAAGCCACGGAATTCTCCTTTAACCCTGGCAGGTTCTTGTGTGCACATTAAAAATGTATAAAGAACTTGAACTCCTGTAGATTTGCACTTGTACAGCAAACTCTATAGGTCATCGGTAATTAAAAGTCCAGTTTTTTCATTGATGGAAGTGTTTCTTAATTTGAATCAATGTGATGCGATGTCCAGTGTGTTTGCCGGGGTAGTTTTTAAATGCAATGCTCTATTTATTGTGTTCTCAGGTCCAGGATCTTGTATTCAATCTCCACATGATTCTGTCTGACACAGTGAAGATGAAAGAGCATCAAGAAGACCCTGAGATGCTCATAGACCTCATGTACCGGTAGGACTGCATAGTGGACAACCATTTGTCCTAAACTAGCACTACCATATTGTGCAATGTGATTGCTGCAACTGCACATGTGCATCTACATTGAATGTCTGTAAAAGATGTGATTGGGTCCTGTTTTTAATGCGTGTTTGTTTGTATCCCAGGATTGCCAAGGGCTACCAGACCTCTCCAGACCTGCGCTTGACGTGGCTCCAGAACATGGCTGGCAAACACTCCGAGAGGAACAACCATGCCGAGGCTGCCCAGTGTCTGGTGCACAGCGCCGCCCTGGTGGCGGAATACCTGAGCATGCTGGAGGACCGGAAGTACCTCCCCGTTGGCTGTGTCACCTTCCAGGTAAAGGCGTATGATGGTCAACTCAGTGGAAACTGTTGTAGTGTTGGTGGCTTGGTGCCAACATCAGACCTGGTAAAAAGCTGTGTCCCGGCTGGCCAGGGGGAGGCAGTTTAGAGACCATCTTATCTTTGTGCATGTGTGTTCCAGAACATTTCGTCCAATGTGTTGGAAGAGTCGGCCGTCTCCGACGACGTGGTTTCCCCAGACGAGGAGGGCATCTGTTCTGGGAAGTATTTCACGGAGGCTGGTCTAGTGGGACTGCTGGAGCAGGCTGCTGCCTCTTTCTCTATGGTGAGATATAGGGTTTTTCTTTCTGATGTTTTTTTTTTCCATGTCACTTGTACAAGTGATTCTGTAAGTAATTCACAGAATAAAATCTTCAGAAGAGGCTGGAAGCTCCAAAATGTTTCCATTATAGAGAAAATATAGCGCAGGTGGATTCTGTGATTGTTGTCATTGAGGCAATTTCAGATTTTTCATCTTTTATCTTTTTTATGTAACAGCAATTGTTCTTCTTTCGCATGAATTAGCCCTTCACGATGTCCTTCCCCAATCTGTCCTTGTCCAACAGGCAAGGGAAAGCTTGACTTGCGTATCAACAGTTACTAAACTACTTGGATTGGCATTGGACAGTGGCTAAACCATACCCCAAAGGGTCCCCCTCCCATATAATCTTCAGTTTAGAACAAGAATTATCTGAGATTGTGGAGCATAGAGAGATAAATCCATTACTGTATGTGTATTATCAATCTGCGCTCATTTTCTAGAATTTACCTAGTCCTCTTGTTAAACTACCAACCACTATGTCTGTTTGTTCCCAGGCCGGCATGTACGAGGCAGTGAATGAGGTGTACAAGGTACTGATCCCTATCCATGAAGCCAACAGAGATGCTAAGAAGCTTGCGACCATACATGGTAAACTACAAGAAGCCTTTGGCAAAATCGTCCACCAGGTAAATTCACACACAGTGTGTATGTGGTATATATTGTCTTTTTCCCCACCTCTTTCTCTCTCTGCCTTCATAAACTCCCAACAGATCTCTGGATTCGTACAAGAACCAAAACAAGATTTTTCTCCCTGTATGCACTTGCACTGTGTTACATTTGTGTCTTTAATGGTCAATCAGAATTGACAGAAGCACGTACTGAGGTTCTGGTTTTGTGCAACAAGGAATTGGTAGTATTGAAATGGGATAAAATAGTCCGTGATTAGATCTCACATTACTGATTTTTACCAATATATAAGTTTAACATTGGCTTCAATTGGCTTAAATTCATTCACTCACATACAGTATGATAATTGTGATGCCACTTGAAACGGGAATCTCCCTGAAATGTATGGATTAATCCTTGCAGTGGTCTTAACACAGATGCAGCTTTGTATGTGAATATGAGTTGCCATTGTTTTCCTCTGCATTTGTAACACAGTTAAAAGAATTTTATGAAAGTAGGAAAGTATGAAATGTTGAGTGCATGTGGGTATTGAGTTCTATTGGGTTGCTGGTGAGCGTGAAGTAAAGCTACTTTTTTGGGCCACAGGTTACAGTGTTCTCAGTTTAGTGTGAAGAACTGAAAATGACCATGAACCAGGAGAACAAGATTCATGACTCTTTATATAAGGAATCATGAGTAATGTGGTTTTACTCCATGAAGACTGGGCTCTTCTGGAAGCAACATTACACAGTGTGTGCGTGGGGATGTGTGCGTGGTGTATGTGTGCGTGCGCGTATGCGTGTGGTTGTTTACATGTCCTGTGTTCTCTTTGTCACACAGAGTACTGGCTGGGAGGTAGGTGGTTCCTGCTTGGCCCCCTCTACTATTATCATTATTGTTTACTCTCATCTTTTAATCGCTACCCCGCGTGGGCGTCTTGTTGCTCTCTTTGCTGTGTTACATACTGTACATCATTAACATCTGCAGACAATGCTGAGCGTCTGCTCCCCCCACACCTGGGGTCCCTTTACCGCCCCCGTACTGGGCAGCCCCCTCCTCTTACCACTTCCTCCTGTTCTTCCTACTCGTGCTGTGGAGGAGGAGCTTGTCTTTTAACATGACCGTGTTGGCAGGCAGTTGCATGGGAAGCCAGTGTGTGACACTAATGACAAGATGTTCTGGTTTGAATGCGTCACCTGCACCCCGCAAGCAACCCTCGTCATACTGTATATATCTATATATTCTCCATCGTTCTGCACGTTGGGTCGGTCAGACCGCTGTCATCCACACTGGGCACACTGACACAGCTCTTCATCACATACCAGTGGTGGAAAAGTTAAAGTGCCACCAGTACCACAATGTAGGAAATGTGGTGCTCTCTCACATGCCCTGCATTCAGTTCTTATAACCCATCTACAAGTCCATAATGAAATGCGTTGTGGATGTGTAGATTGGAATGTTATCGACTAGGCTGTATAAAAGTATAAAATAGGGCTTAAGTGTTTTTTGGTAGTAATAATAATACAAATCTGCAAAGTAATCTTTAACTTAAACGGGACTTCCACCCATTTTCAACATTTGACTATGTCATTAATATAGCTTCTGTGTTTTCTGGAGGTCTGAAGAAAATAATTTGCATGGTTAAACATGTCTTATGATGTCATCAAGATGTACTCCTCCATGTTAGTGGACTTCTTTAGACCCCTTTTTTTTCCTGAGAGCGTGTAAATGGAAGCAAATTAATCCGTTACCGTTCAATTGCATGCCCCAAAGAAATGTTGAAAATGGGTGGAATTTCCCTTGAATTTTTCAAGTTCTGAGGTCTAACAAAAAGTATAATACTTGCCTCTAAAATGCTGTAAAGTATTATTATTACTATTATTGAAAAATGGACATAGTCAAGTAAAGTAAGTACCTCAAAATTGTACAGTACTTGAGTACGTAATTAGTTACTTTCCACCACTGATCTCATCTCATCCCCAGGCACAGGGTTCGATTTCAGTGCACCGTTTTAATATGGACAGGGCACCACTTCACGTTTAGCCTTGGGCTGTTGTTCAACCTATTTAAAACAAACTCCATTTGGGTCAAAGCCAGATCCAGATTCTGAGCCAGCTTACTTTTACATTCAAGAGGGATTTATCTCTTTAGGTTTTGATTGGTCATTGATTTTCCCTGTTTTTGTTTCAGAAGTTCAAACTAAATCGACCCCTGACTTTTATTTACATTCATGCTATTTTTGTTTTTGTTAACGGGTTACATTAACTTTTGAGTTGTGTCCTCATGGTTTGTTGCATGGAATGGACGAGCACTCTTCTGTTTATGTTGGAGCAACGCTGAGTGTGTTGTTCTGAATGGCGCGTTTCTAGGGCTACTAAGTCTCTTTTCTGTATTTTTCGTTCACTCATCTTCCTTTACTTTCTCTGCCTGTGCATGGTCCAGACCCCTCATAAAGAGCTTGCATTCTTTTTCAAATAAAACTATATATTATTTGCTGTTGGTGATGCTGTCTTTTTTTTAATATTAATTTGTTATTTTTGTTAGCCTCTGGAAGTACCCGATTAAAAACTGTTCTGTTTTTTCTCTTTTTTGATTCCCCTGGTTGCCGACCCTACCTTCCCACTTTACTTAATTGTTTGTTGTGGTAAGTTCCTAGTTTTGAGGGGTATTTAATTTACCTTTTTAATTTTCCGTTACTAAATTGTGAAAGTCTGAAGAATACAAAGTAAATGCTGATGACTTGGAGCAGCCTTAAGCTGTGGTAACCCTGTTTGGCCCAGTTCTTCATGTGAAACCAAATGCTCTTGTCTCCACTGTCAATCTGAACACATTTAACAATGAGCAATGAAATGTATCCATGTATACTTAACAAAAGACATGAAATAAGGTTTCCTACCCAGTGTTTTTATTTTTTTTCTCAAACCTTCTACAACACACATGTACACACGCACACACACACGCATGCACACACACCTGGAATCCTCAATCTGATAAATGTACCGCTGCAGTGCACATCCTGACTATGGTGGAGTTTTTTAGACCATGTTTCCTGTACATGACCTAGAAGTTGGTTGAGTTATGGAATTTATGGTTGCCATTGTTCGTTGTGATCAAGCTTGCTTTTTGAGCTTGGCCCATTCTGCTTACGACAGAAGGAAAGAGTGTTTGACATGCATTTAGGGAACAAAATATGTTCGTATTTTTGGGGGGTGATTAGATTACCGAGTTTGACAAGGAGGCTCTTGTGTTGAGTCTGTCAGATAGAACTCAACCTCAAAGCCTGCATACACCGTGGATGGTATGATTGATATGTTATCTGCACATTCATACATAGTGAAACGTTGTGAAAGATATCCACAGACCGGTTTGTTGACCTGTTTGCACTACCATGGTTTAGGAATGATTCCTGTATATGATATCACCAAACAAGGAAATCCTCTGGAAACTTTTTACAATACACTGATTATCCAGAACACTGTCAATGTTGCCCATCTGTTGTTTTCATGTCCTTTTCAACTGTGCTTTGTCCAGTAGGTTTCTTTTTAGTTTACATACAGTATAAAGTGTTATTGAGACAGAAAGATGGCCTTTATTGGTGACTCACCTGAAATGTGTATTATATCTTTTTTTATCATCTTTTAATTTTTGTGTTTTTTACTGACCTATAGACAGTCGGCAGCAATATAAGGCCATCCTTGGCTCTATACTAGTAGTTTTTTGAATATCACCATGGCTGTTCTCTCACATACTGTAGATTACTTTACCATAATTATTTAAGGTTGCACATTTCTTGCTCTTGTGGTAATTTTCTGCCTAGGCCATGGCTAACATTTTCGTATTTCCCCTGCAGATCGGGAAGAGAATGTTTGGTACTTACTTCCGAGTTGGATTTTACGGGTCCAAATTCGGCGACTTGGATGAGCAGGAGTTTGTTTACAAAGAGCCTGCCATCACAAAGCTGGCGGAAATCTCACACAGACTTGAGGTAAATACTACAAGCGTTCCTATACCAGGCATTCTGCCAAATGGTCTCAGTGCTGTTGAGAAGGCAATAGAATCCAGCTACCTGCTGTACACCTGAACTCTCAAGCATTTTTAGCATAGGACTCAAATGAGAGTTCTGATTCTCTCATCATGAGACCAAATCGTATTCAGTTATAAAGGTACCATACTCTTGTACTGTGAAAGCTACAGTACAAGGAGTTAAAGTCCTTGCAGGCAGACACATGTTTTTTGAGTCTGTAGACTCACTGTCACTATACAGTTCATCATAAATAAACTGGCCATATTTGATCTGTTCATCCTCAGGGTTTCTATGGAGAGCGATTTGGAGAAGAACAGGTGGAAGTTATTAAGGACTCTAACCCAGTGGACAAGTGCAAACTGGATCCCAACAAGGTCAATGTCACACAGGGGAATAATGAGTCATATTTGTTTTTTTTTACTTATTGGGGAAAATTGTTTTGATGTGAATATTTTATTCAGCTAAAAAAATACTATGATTTTGGATGTAATTTAAAATAAGTTTAAAGTAAGTTCACTCAGTGTGACTCCTATTCTACTGTATTGTTGTTCAAATGAAAAATGTCACTTCCCCATCTGTCTCCAGGCGTTCATCCAGATCACCTATGTCGAGCCGTACTTCGACACGTACGAGATGAAGGACCGCATCACCTACTTCGACAAGAACTACAACTTGAGGCGGTTTGTGTACTGCACCCCGTTCACCCTGGATGGACGGGCGCACGGGGACCTGCACGAGCAGTTCAAACGCAAGACCACCCTCACCACCTCCCACGCCTTCCCCTACATCAAGACACGCATCAACATAATCCACAAAGAGGAGGTAAAGTTAGTGCTAAAGGGCTAAATTCATAAACCTTATGAATTCAGTCATGTGCCCATTGTCCAACTATCTCATTGCGGATACATCATTTTGTCATACTGTACACATATTGAAATAATCAACAAATCAACATTTAGTTGATTTGCCCTGTAGTTTTTTATTTTGCATGCTCTATGCCAGTGGTTTTTCAACCAGTGGCCCAGGCTAAATGATGGAAAGTTGGTTAACCAGATGTAACTCTTTAGTTTAAAGATGAAACCAAATGGACCCTTACAGGTCCATTTTGTTTCATTTTACACTCAAGAGTTAAAATATTCCTCATGTGAATTTGCACCACGTAATGAAGAAGTCTACACAACTAGAGAATGTAGAAGATTAATGGTCATTTTGATCTGTACTGTACGTTTGCCTCTTTAGTTTGGGATCTGTGGGGCTAAAATGTCATCAAATTGTGGTCCGTGGCTCAAAGTTTGAATAAATAGTGGGCCCTGGTGTCAAAAAGGTTGAAAACCACTGCTCTGTGCCAATTTCTGCCAAATGAAGCCACATGTTTTGAAGATTATCTACCCTAAAAAAAACCCTTTTGGCTCTTGCACTGTGTCTTTTGTCCAGTACCTCTCCATGCCTATTGAGGTAGCGATAGAGGACATGCAGAAGAAGACTCAGGAACTGGCCTTCGCCACCCACCAGGACCCTGCTGATGCCAAGATGCTGCAGATGGTGCTGCAGGGCTCTGTGGGCACCACTGTCAACCAGGTAACCTTGAAATGGAAGATGTCAAGATATCAATCGAAAACCTCTGATGTAGAAAAGCTTGCATATTAACCAGTTAAAACAGTGGTTTGGGGACCACCAGTGGTCCTTGCGGGGGTCCCAGGTGGTCCCCAGCTAAGTTGGTTAACCAGATGAAAAGTTGGTTAACCAGATGTACCGGTAACTCTTTGAGAGAGTAAAAGTGAAACCAAATGGACCCGCAAGGGTCCATTTGGTTTAATTTTTACACTCTCAAGAGTTAAAATATTCATCATCAGAATTAACTAAAGTCTACACAACTAGAGAATGTAGAAGATTAATGGTGATGTTGATATGTATGTTTGCCTGTTTTGTTTCCAAGCAAAATAAATCTTTAGTTTTGGGTCTGTGACTCAAATGATGAATAGTGGGCCCTGGGATCAAGAAGATGGAAAAACACTTACTTAAACCCTATATACAGTAGTTTACTGATGTGCCCCAGGTGTCTACTAGATACACTATTTGTTTCCCTCAATGGCATGTCTCTTTGCCGAAAATAGCCAATTTACAAGCTCACACTGCTAAACTAATGTAAAAAGTGCCAACAGTGAAGCTAAATGAATGATGAATTCTGCCGATTTAACAAGACCAATGCTTCAGGAATGTGGGACCACCTTTACATAAATGTGTGTTGTATTGATCAGGGCCCTCTGGAGGTGGCTCAAGTGTTCCTGTCAGAGATCCCCAGTGATCCAAAGCTCTACAGACACCATAACAAGCTACGTCTCTGCTTCAAAGACTTCACCAAGAGGTACACCTGTAATCGATCGTTTGTTTTAAATATTTAATCACTTTTAGGGCACTTGATTCATTCCGGTGTGTCATTGGCTAGGTGTGAGGACGCTCTGCGGAAGAACAAAAGCCTGATTGGTCCAGACCAGAAGGAGTACCAGCGGGAGTTGGAGAGGAACTACCATCGTCTGAAAGAGGCCCTGCAGCCCCTCATCAACAGAAAGATTCCCCAGCTTTATAAACCTGTCCTGCAGGTCAACTCACACAGGTAGGACCAACCAGGGACTCCTCTGACCGCAGTTACATGCACAGAATCTATTCGGAATGAATACTTATCCATCCAAGATGAATACATCTGAATAATTCTGTGCATGTACACAAGGTCTCTGTGTTTCAGAGCAATCAACATAAACATGTCATGTGGTCCAACCTGGAATGCACTAACCAAAAAACAAATGAATACTTCCTAAATTCACTAAATTCCATAGGGCTAGGACCACTCTTGGACAAATTACAGTATATCATCAACTTGTGACCAGAGTTGTCCAAATTGTTAGTTACAGAGGGCAATTCAAATGAAGGCATAAGTAAGGTTCGTAGGCTCGGGATCCTGGTCTAGGGCCTAATGCACTGTATACCGAACAAACCATTTCTGCTCTAGACCTGCAACCTGCAAAACCAACTGAGATTGGTCTATTTTAAGCATATCCCAATTCAACGTCTCATTGCTTTTGTTTCTGTAAAAACATGCAGCAAACGGACAGCTTGAAAGGTAGTTTGAACTTTCTGACTGCATTATTATGCAATGCTGTTAAACTATTAGGTGTTTGCATTCCTATCCATTTTATGAATGTTATTCTACTTCTACTCACATTTAGTAGACTCACTGTGACGTATAGTACAGTAACCTGATTAGGTGCAGATAAATGCAAACATTGCTATAGGTCTGCTGGGGTGGCACTGGCAGTCACACTAGCAAGCAAGAGTATCATCAGCAATGTCAAAAGTTACCGGTATTTGTGAGGCAGAGCGACTCAAATGGATTTTTGAACATAAGATATTTGCATTAGCGGAATATAGAAAGCTTGGGACATACGGACAAAGAAAACAAAGACAAACAAGGACAAAGGAAAAATATTCACATTATTATAGGATATTTAGTTCCTGTATAAACAAATCTGTTGTTTTTTCAGGGATTCCTTCAGCAGAATGAGTCTTCGGAAGCTTGACATTTGAAGATGAAGAAAAAATGAAGTGAGGATTGCAACATTAATTTATTACCGAGTGTAAATATGAGTGTCTCCAGAAAGTCGATCAGTGTTCCTGATGATGAACAAAAAAGAAAGTGTTACAGCTTGGTACGTCATTCCAGTGTCTTAATTTGTTTACAGATATCCTTTTACTCGATCGGTAGGACAAAAGTGGTTCTAAAAGTCATACCTTGACAAATTTAATGTTTATAATTTTTGTCAGACATGCAAGATCCTTCAGCCGCCATAGAAAAAGCTTTCTTTATTTGAACTATGGAGGCTGCCCTCTGCAAGCCAAAAAGCCAGTTTTAGTCAAATGGTACCCTTTGGTTTTAACAAGAATCTGTTACAATGGTTATGTCAAGTGCCAATATAGGAATGTTTTCCTGAAACATTGACAAATGTCCGCAAAATGGGAGTCAAGGTGTCTTTATAACTGCTTACGATGTGTCAAATCTGTATTCAATTTCATGTGTGCACTTTTTATTACAGTGTAGCAATGCATTTTACAACTTGAAAGTTTACTATTTAATCCAAAATGGGTGAGGAAAATGTGCAAATACTATTATTTATCATAATGCTTTATCATTTTTTTTTGTTTAAGCTACATTGTTTTAAAGCTGGGGACTTCTTTCAAACCTCCTCTGTTTTATGTAGTTTGTTTATTTTAAATATTTTACTAAATAAATATTTTAATGTCCAAATGATGTGTTTTTTTATTCGATGGAGATTGATCAGCAAATATCAGGATTTCTACTGATTTGGAGAAGTTCTTCACTGAGACATTAGTGATGTTGGTATTGGAAACCTGCTTCTAATCAGATGAGATGAGAATTCATCTGATTAGATGACTGATGAAGACTGTATAGGTCAAAATGTTAGTCATTTCTTTTTATACTAGCACCTAAATAAAAAGGCTAAAATTGTCTGAGCTGCTCCAGCGTCTTGTGTCCCCATTCCTGTGATACACGTGACTAGCCGTCCGGGATTGAGGTGTGCTGATCGATCACCGTTGTTCACATGGGATTTCACTCGCTATGACTTCAGTTCAGAAACAAACATACCACAAACAATATGAATATATAATGTTTTACTAGCAAATGAACGACAGTTGTACAAAATACCACCGGGGCGAGTGTTTCAAACAATTTCCCGCTCTCCCATATTTGTCACCAGTTAAAACTAATTGGTTGATTGGATAGAATTCAAAATGCTTGAGGCATATTACAGTCACAGCAACAGTTTAAGCTGGTAGTAGGGTACAACTACGGAAACCCCATTGTCGACTTAATGTTACAGGAAATATTCTTGAATACAAACTCAATCACCTAAAACAGCATTGTGGACAGTCTGCAAACTTCACTTTCAGAACCAAAGAGTTGGAATAATGTTTGCTGTACATGGGGCACAGACCTGACAATCCAGTGAGCTATATTGAGACATTGATAAACTTTTGGCTCCACCTCTGGCCCTGCCCTCAGTGCTGACACATAACATATTGGAGGTTTTTGATATAGGATAGTCTTATGAAGCTTATTTCTTCTGGACAACTCAGCCCCTGCCTTGAGCTGTCTTCACAGAGGGAGAGTGGAAGCTACTTCTAGTTTTAAGACAATCTACAGAACAGAATACATTTAATTACAAGTCAAGACTAAGCTAAGGGTGCAGGCAGATGAAGCTGTCCGAACATTGTACAGTATATTACTCATGGGAGGATTCATGGCATGTTATGGGACGTGAACTCCTTTATCCTTGGTTTAATGATGCTTCAAAGTTATGGATAGATGTTTCTACGTATCTGCTGAAATAGGGATTGGTGGGACTTCTAGCATTCTAGAATGGACTCATCCAACTTATGCTTTGCTTATCTTATTTCCACCACATGAATAATTGTTTCATAATTGGCAACATTAACTCAATCTCCACACCTTGGTCCATTATAGCATGACCCTCCCTATTACACCCCTTTCATATTTCATATCTAAAATGCATCTTGTGCAATATAGCTACAATATCCAATTTCTCAGCCTGTTGGCAGTGCCATTATACAGTAGGTTTGCTAAAGGCCATTTCAAGAGGTACTTTTAATGTATTAACTGCTTGTAATATTTTGTGACCAGTTTAGGGCAGCTATAGTTTTATTTATATACATAAGTGCACCATAATATATATTTCATGTATTAATATCTCCTACATGCATTGCATTAAATTCAGTGATGAAAGATGTACCAGAATGAATCATTTATATTTTAAAAGCCATGAAAATGATGGAACACTGCAAGGGAAACAAAATAACTTCCCTAAATAGACAGCATACTATCTAGCCTCACCAGTCAGATCAAGCAGGACTTTCCCATTGTTTTATGCAGGGGATTAGAATGATTTCTCCAGTGTGCAAGGTTGGAAATAACCCATTCCAAAACAAAATATTACAGCATACTGGTCATGGGAGGGCCTATTCAAATCACCCTTCTAAAAATAATGACATGGAAAACTGAAGCAAAACAAAAAGATTTCTTAATTATTTCACTCAAAAACCTCGTAACAATGATATGGCCATTTACATACAAATGACTGTTGTTAAGTTACAAGACAATGTGAATTGGGTAAAAAAAAAACATATTGGCCTACTGTACTAGTGTAACATAAAATGTCCTAGGTCACTCTCTACATAGGCCATTACTGGGGTGAGAACAAAATAATATTTTCAGATAATACAGTAGGTGATACCAGAGGTGGCCAGTGTAATGAAGAGTGGATTTAGGCAAATATCATTTTCCTAAAAAAAAAAAATACTTCAGCCATTATTTTAGGAAGGTGGTGACAACATTTAAATTGACAGCCTTATGCAATGCCCTTGGTTCTGCACTAAAGCGCAAAAACACAGGAGAAATGTCCAGCACTTTAAATTCCGACCTTGAACTGGATCAAGTATCACTACCACAGCCCTCTAGTGTTCAATTTACCATGATCACATTTTTAATAGGTTATTCGGATGATCCTAAGAATCATATAAAACCTTAAATGATGGACAAATCTTAGATTGACTGGAAGGGTCCAGCAGTGGTGGTTTTGATATTCACTGGGATAGCAGAGTCAAAATGTTATGACAGTTGTACATGCACTTCATGCACCATATAACTTATGTTGAGTTATACTTGGATAATGGAAAACTCAAACACTGACGAGGGTGTGTGTGTGTGTGTGTGTGGGGGGGGGGGGGGGGGGTCAGGTTGACAGACAAAAACAACTTTGTTTCCATATACAGTAGAAATTGGCTTTAAAGAGTTCTAAAGACATTGGGGTGTGTTAAAAAGATTTATAAAATAAAAAAATATTCTATCCGATTTACACATGGCCAGTCTATTTTGCACACGAAAGGAATGGCTGACTTAGCTGATGACTTAAAGGCTATTCAAATATAATCTGAAGTATCAAAGTGCTTTTCCAAAAGGAAGGTTGAACACCAAAACGACACCAGACCGTTTTAAAGAGGACCTAGAAAGTTGTAATAGACAGACAAACAATAATATTAAACCAGACAACCAAGTAATTCGCAGAACCACTCCCCTGTGCTTAAAAGTTCGAATCAGTCTATTGCAGAAGTCGCACCGGAAAGGGCCGTCATTTCAAAAAGCTGTATTCTGAATCAACCTTTTGTGAATTTTGGATTGCTGTATCCTAGGGTCCCTCCTTAGTTACTCCACCCTGCATAGGACACGGCTTTACCACTGTCTGTTCACAGAGACCTGCAGTGTTGCTTGAGTGTCGGTGAGATGTAATGAGATTAGATGCATAGAGTAGCAGTAGGAGACCATGGGGACAGGTGCAAAGCAGCGTTAATCGGCATGGTCTCCTACTGCCAGGGGTTGACAGTTGACACTAAGGTCTCTGGGGCACTTGCCCATCGGGCAAGTGCAAGTCAGGTTCTGCTTGCCCCCAAAAATATATTGTAAATTTTGCAGATGTAACTCTTGAGAACGTAAAAATGAAACCAAATGGACCCTTGCGGGTCCATTTGGTTTCATTTTTACACTCTCAAGAGATAAAATTTATCATCTTAATTAGCCCAGGTCTACACAACTAGAGAATGTAGAAGATTAATGGTCATTTTGATCTGTATGTTAATTTGCCTGTTTTGTTTCCCAAATCCAGCCTGGAATTGTGGATATCTAGAAAGCAGGGAAAGACACAGAGGTAGAGTGCAATGACTATCTTGTGTTGTGTAAAGTGCACACTTGCCCGATCGGGCAAACAGGTAGCAGTCATCACTTGCCCCACCATTGTTTTTACTTGCCCTGGGCAAGCGGGCAAGTGTTAGTGTCAACCCCTGTACTGCTACTCTATGCATCTTTGAAACAACTCATCGACATTCAAGGGAAACCTTGCCGGTCTCTGTGAACATACAGTGGTATAGCTGCATACTATGGAGAGTGGAATAATTAGGAAGGGACCCTAGTGTAACACTCTTAGCCGTGCTAGTTTAGTGTCCAGGATCAGCCGTTCTCCTGTAGAAAAGTAGATATGGTGTGGATGTGGTACAGGTTTGGGGAGAGCAGGCTCTCAGGAAATCCTCCTCCTCAAACAAACGCACCTCCGAGTCGTCAAACAGCAGCCATTTGCCTTCGTATTCCAGGAGCCTGTTGATAGCCTGCTGCTCAGTGGCCTCCATTCCACCTCCACACACAGCTGTAGATGAACCCTGTGCTCCTTCATCAGTCTCAGGCTCCTTCTTCAGTTCGTTCTCTGTGTTCTGCCCAAGGCTAATTGTGTTTCGCCTGCGCCTAGATCCCTCTGACTGTTTGCTGCTTCCGTTGGTCAGTTCATAATTGCCTGAGGCGCTCCTCTGGCCGCCTAGGAGTCCTACTGCACCATCTGACGACTTCTTGCATGACTTTTTGCCAGAGATGCTGTTGGCCGAGTTTGTGTTAGCATCTCCATTGCTGTACGCTCTCCCTCTCAAGCTAAATGACACCTCGCCATCATCATAGTCCAGTGTAGCCTCTTCTTTCTGCTTGGGTTCGTCTGCTGCTCCCTCCTCCGCTCCCTCCTCGGTCTTGACTTTGTTCTCACCCTGCGGCCAGAGCTTTGTGTCTTTCAGGTCAGACATACGGATGTAGGTGGTGTAGTGGCCACTGCTGATAGTGACCCCACTGTGCATGACCACGGCAAACAGCTCATAGCGTCGGCCCTCATTAGCCGAGGACTGCGTACACCACTCCTCTAGGGACAGTGTCAGAGGGGTCTGAAGTGGGGTGTTCACCTTGGAGAGGCCGGCATATGGGTCTAGTCTGTGGAGCAAAGGGTAGGGGAGAGTCAGCTGGGTATCATATTGGCGAATCTTCAGAATGAACATTTGATATTTTTCATATTCAGGTTCGTAAACTGTGAAACCTGTTCACATATTGTACTCACTCTAAACCGTTGGCAGAGAAGCACTTGAGGTGAATGGTAACAACCTCTGGAGTTTTATCAAACAAAAGGCTCCTCTCTGCCTCGTTATAATGGTGGCAGGTCTCACAGAAGTACTTGTCCTCTCCGACGATGCGCTCCACAGAGGCAAACTGGGAGATGGCCCACTTCAGTGTCTTCACCTCTGGTTTAGGATCTGGAGAGACTGGAGTGGAGAGGAATGCCCAGTTGCAATGAGAGGTGACTTCAAATCATGTCTGACATCATTAATATGTTGTAGCACTGGTGTCTGAGTACATGTGACAATGCTCACATACTGTCATTCCAACTCCTGTGTGCAGTAGTAATATTCAGTGAAGGAATGTCACATACTCACCATCAGAGAGATCAGCTTGACTGCTGGGTTGGTCCTCCTGTACAGGGACACTGATATCTTGGAAGTCCTCCCTCCTTTCTGTGTAGTTCTCACACTCCAGACAGCGAGTCCTCAGTACCAGGCGCCCCTGGAACAACCGCTCCATCAGGTCCACGCAATCTGAACGCAAACAACACAAACAGTCACAATGTGATTATCACTCCTAGGTCAAGATCCTCACAAGAGCAACACAACAACACAATGTAACACAGAAAACACTACATTTACTGCCAATAAGTAAGATACTGTGGCAGTGCTATTAGACAGATGAACCAAACAAAATAAATTAAATAGAGTGGAAAGCAGGCATTTGTCCTTACGTGTATTATGAGAATGCAAACCTCTACAACAAATACATTAGGCTCTGTGCATCTGTAACCCCCAGGTTACATTGACCTAACAATCCATTGACACTTTTTGGATCTTATGTACAGGCAGTACATAACTGCTAGCTAATTGCCTAAATTGATTGACATATTCCCTTCCCCGACTGCATTCAAATTTGCCCAAACTACAACTTAAACATCTGTTCCATGAAGCACTTCTCATTCTATTCTCTTACCTTGGCCACTTGTCTTCTTGTCTTCAGTTGTATTTGGACTGGCAGGCTCTGGAACCGTTCTCTCACTATCCGTTCCCGTCTCCAGGTCTGGTTTGCCCTGGTTCTTAGCTACAGTAGAAGTGGAACTGATCTTCCCCATGCTGCGGAACTTAGAGAAGATACTGGGCTGCTTCCCAGAAGGTCTCAGCCAGGCTAGCCTGCTTCTCTTTTTTCGCTTTCCCTCGTCCTTCTTTGAGGTCTTTTCACCTTTCTCCTCGCCGTCACTCTCATCCTGCTCCTCTCCGTCCTTTTTCTCAGCCCCGTCTACATTGCTGTGCAGCGTGATGTCACTGGAGGACTTCCTCTTGGAGCGCGTCATGGGTCTGCTCGATGGCTCTGCGTCAGATGGCTTAGATTTGGCGGATTTGGGTTTCTTCTTGGCGTTTCCCGCCTCTGTGTCGCTTTTCCTCTTGCCGTTGCTTTGGCCTTCATCCTCCGTGGTGGCGGAGTCGCTGGAGCTCACACAGGTGACGATCTCTGGTTTGACGTCTGGTACGTTTTCATCCTGCTTTTCTTCAGGCTGCTCCTTCCTGATGGTGACGCATGCGTCCTGGATATATCCCAGTATGCACTGCAACACCTCCTGGGCATCATGTTGTTGGTATCCTTCATACATGGGGTTGAGTTTTCTGATAAAAACAAATAAGGTACAAAAAGTACACTTAAAAATGTAACGGAAACATCAATACAATACAATACAATACAATACAATACAATCGATTCTGACCAGATTTGCAAAACAGTGGCTTTACTACTGCCAAAGCTCTTTGCCATCACTTTCAACAACAGATTATAGGTCATTCAAACGAGAAAGTACCGGAGTGTGTTGAGTATTTTGCGAGGTGCTGTGGCCAGGTCTCCTTCGCTGTGGCTGACTGGGTTGATCAGGAAGCTGGACTGCAGCTGCTCCATTGACGTAATGAGACTGTTGAAGTCGCCAAGTAGCTCCATGTGAGCTGGTAGGACCTCCTCAGGAGAAACTTCTTCCTTCTACACAGTGATCACAAAATACCTTCAGTGAGAAAAACTTAATCTACACTATATTATACCAATATTAGAAAATGTGTAATTTTCGACATCACAATCCCTGCAAAGAATAGACATGGGAGATCTAGTATACAAGTATATAGTACTACATCATTTTAATGTATGGTGAAGTTGTCCTATAAAACAAAGGCTTTTTGCACTGACCTCCAAGTCATTTTTAGAACTTTCTTCCTTTGGTTGTGCCTTTGTTTTGTCTTGAGAGGCAGAGAATGTGTGCAGCTTTTTGATGCCATCTCTGAGCCCTGGGCAGTAGTATAGCACCTGGAATGGAAATGATAAAGAATTTGATGTGAAAAGCTCACAATGTGTCACATTGCTATTATTTATTACGATTCCTAACAGGAAAGCATCCCAGGCTTGTTATTTCCTACCTGCAGAATGCTATTCAGATAGCAAGTGTTCCCCAGGTTGTTCAGTCCCGAAAATGGCACCACAGTCTCGTTCTTCTCACACGACATAAAAGGTACTGGGGAGTCTGGACACGGATCAGGGAGAGGTATCACCTGATCAATATGGCTGCAGAATGGGGAAAAGGTGTGTGTTAACATTAGAACCAAGCTTGCAAACCAATAGAGCTGAGCAGTCCTGCCCCTCTTGTGACGTCACCCCTGCTCCAGAAATGGAATCCCCGTTCATTTATATAAAGACTGATGTATAGAGAAGGGCTTGTTCTCCCCTTTCCCAATGAATGACAACTTCTGAATCTGAAGGGATTGACAGGGCACCCACCTTACTGCAGGCTCGTCCTCCTCGATGTCTGCCACTTTAGGTTCATCTATCGGGGGTTCATTGAAATCCAATGCTCGTTTGGTTTCCTTCTTCTGGAAGAACTTGAGGGACAGCTTACTCTTCTTGATGGGGCTCCCAAGGGCCACCATCACGGTTTCACCCTGTAGCCCAGGCATCTTCCAGGTCTGCTGGAATGCCCTACGAAAATACATCAAGACCACTCCTTTAATAAAACCACTCTCAAGAGCACCTACAGACAAAGTCTGAACCCGCCCCTTTTTACTTCCTTTATGAGATTTCCTGAGTCTTTCTTCAAATGTTCAGATTACCTGAAAATTGTGGACCCTGACTTAAACAAGTTGTGTGCTTTTCACAGTGCTGTCCATAAAGTAATAGTTTTTGTACTGACTTCTGCTCAATCAATCAATCGTGTAGCATCAATCTGACTCTGACCAGAGCAGAGAAGAGGCAACAGCGCGCCCCACTGGCCACAGAACGAAACAAGCAAAACAGTCACAAAGTCTACTTTAAACTTCGCTCGATAACAAAGCTAGACGAGCACTAACAATAAGGATCACGCGTGCATGGTATATATAACACGCAAGGAAGGCAATATCCGTCGTTTAGAATGGTGCACGCATGGCTGTCGGCCACACAATATGACATTACATAACACGACAGCTACGACGTACTACTAACCCGGCAGTTTGTCCTTTCTTTCTTTGCACCTGACTTGCCCTCTTTTTCAATGAAAACAACCAACTCGCCAAACGTTGAAATAATGACGACGAAATCGATCATCCATTACTACATGCGATTAACAAATGAACGCATGTTGTGTATATATATTCTCTCTTTCGCTCCAGTGGGAGGAGGGGAGAGAGAAAAAAAGACAACATGCGTTCCCAACAGTTCCGTGCCGAGGAGGAGAACGACACACCGAAAGCCGCTGCAGATGTATTAACACACTCACCTCTGCTACTGGTTCATTTCAGGCACAAACCCAACGCGCGGTTCTTTTCAAAATTCACGATTTTTCGAGCTTTGTTTATTTGCACTAAAACAGATTCTATACGAGACGAGAAGGCAGAAGTTGGCGCTTTTTCCACCACCGCCAAGACCCACCGCTACACGGACGGAAGCCGAGCCCATCTAGTAGAAGAGTTGCGACATTGAGGGGGCAGCAGAGCCTTAGGGTACAGACAGGGTTACGCAAACTCCGTTCACTTCATGGGGCCAGTCAGGTGGAGGCTGTTCTACATAGACTATTGAGAATGAGGACAACAAGCAGGGACAGGTCCTATAAACATTATAGAGACTTTAGTCATTGTTGTAGTACAATGCCTTTCAACAGTCGATATGTTGCACGCATGCATAAAATAGCTATCGAGCTTTCAGCTTTCTGCCCCCTCATGTCGCAATTCTGACACTACATGGCTCTGGTCCATGACCCCATGTACTCGCACGAGCCAATAGAGAGGCATGTGAATTCCGTAACTTCCAGTTGTCCCTATTTGTTGTCCCCATTCCCAATATAAGTCTATGTAGAAGAGCCGCCATTGGACTGGCCCTATGAAGTGAACGGAGTTTGCGTAACTCTGTCTATACTAAAGGCTTCAGGCAAGTCCCACCGCTACACGGACGGAAAGGAGGCTCAAAAACCGTCAAATGTGCCCCAAAAACAAACGAATCATTATTATTTAAACGAACTGTCAAGGCCATATGTTGCTCGAGAATACATACGAAGGTCTAAAATAAATATAAAGAGAAACATTGCATGTCGAAGATGTCAGGCTTCTCGCCAGACGCCAATTTTAACGTAGGACCAGTGGAACGCGACTGGTACTGCGTTGGACGCCATCTTGGTAAGGTCACTATGTCCCCACCTTTCCCAACAAAACAAAATAGTCTACCTTCCAGCCCATATGGCCCAGGTATGGGCCATGGTGATCCAGTACATGTTTAGTACACCAAGTTTTATGTTAGAAATGCTGAGTAGGGGTCCCCAGCATGTAGAAACTGTCTGGTGCTGACTTGCATACGTTTCACAATTTTCACAATTGCCATAATACCGTAACCCAGAAGGTAAGAGAGAGAAAATGACGGATATTGCTGTTCTCTGGGAAAACTAATGCATGGAATGGATTAAACGCTATGAAAACATAGACATACCACATTCTACATAAAGCATGATGTCATCTTGCATTTTTTGCAATCTGTATTTTTTTATTTTATTTTATTTTTTTTTTTTTTAATGACAATTATGGAGATTGCTCAACATAATTGAAAGTTAGCCTCCGGCAGTTTCTACATGCTGGGGACCCGTACTCAACATAAAACCTTAGAGTACTCAAAATGACCAGGGGTTGATATTCTGGCAAATGGACTAAACCGCCAGGAGGCGCTGTCTGACACAGAAACACATGTCAGAGCAGCAGTTGTGAGCGAGCAGCATCATTGGTACCTTTCCATGGACCGTCCTCTCGTCTCATCGCTTGACAGCCAGCGGGGTTTAGCCAGCCTTCTCCGAATTTAACGGTAAGACACTGTTGCCATATTTTCACATTCTCCCTCCTGCGAGAATCCAAGCAACGCTTACGTGTTATTAAATGTTTAGATGTCCTAATCTCAGCATTGCCTACAATTTCTAGTGATTATAAATTGATTGGATGTGGTGGTGTAGTGCACTACTGTAGTGGTCTTCATGCAGCTGTGCTGCTGCTGTGTTGCTGTTGGTTTGATAAATCGACATGCGAGACGCGAGTCGCAATACCTGTATACAGCCAGGTATAAGAAAAATACATGTCAGGTGTGTTGCAATGGTCAAATGGCTCGCATACAGTCTTTACCCGCAGTGTTCGCTTAAGCGGCGGTGTGCAGGCGACAGGACAGCTGCTGCTGCTGCTGCAGCTGCAGCGGCGTGCCTGCTTGGTCAGCAGCAGCCCCTATGCCTATATGCATGTATATATTGTGTATAGACCTGAGCTGTGTCTTGTCTGAAGTATCGACAATCTGCTCATTATCTGTCTTGGTTAAGTCAAGTGACATTGTAGGCAGCTTATGCAAAGAATGTAACTAACTGAGAGAATGAGAGTGGACAAAATGGAATGAAATAGCCCACCCCTGAGTAAAGGGTCCATTTGGTTCCATGTGTCCTGTGTCAGTTGCTGCAAATGGACCCATTCATGCTGATACTGTGTGGTTGTGATAGTAGACAGCTCTCCACGACGTAGTTGCTATAACCTACTTACCCATCAACCCAATTACCTCCCTGGCATACTGGATGGAGGGACATTTAGAAGAATAGTCGACTCTCTGGTCATATACTGTATGTCCCTTCTCCTTCCCACTATAGTGGCTATCCTCTAGTACACTACTGTAGACGTAATACTGTATAACAACAAAACAAAACGGATGTGTTGACGACTCAGAGACTGCATACCAAATACAACAGAACTTTGAAATTACAGCCGATAGATTACCCATGTCAGAATTAACAAGGCTGGGAAATGGCACACTTGGCACAGTTTGTTCTTCCCCTAAGGCTAGGCTCTAACCAAACTGACATTCCTAAACATTTCAGCATTTTAATAGGGGGCTATGGAATGTGTGTTTGATTTTATTCTTGTTTTATTACAGTATTCCTGCTTACTATTGAATAAGCTATGCACACTTCCTGTATTTAATTTGGATATTACATTGAGCGAGCACTGGTTGACAAAATACCAAGCAAGGACAATTAGGGGGATTGATGTAATGTAAAGTAAGGGTGCGGATTGCAGTTCCCCATTCTCTAAATTGCTGCACGCTCTGCACCATTCCCTGACAATCTATCAATAATATGGGGTTGATGTTGCATGTTTAGCTTAGGGCTGTGTTGGCATTCCCCTTTAATGCATCCTTGTTGACAAAAATGGCCCTTCAGTTGTTTTCAACCTTGAGGAGGGTTCCTGGTGGTGGTGGTTCCCAGCTAAATGGCGGAGAGTTGGCAACCAAATTGACTAGTAGGACAACAGATTAGGTTGTTGTTGTCAATCATATATGGCAATTGCAAACCCAGTTAACAACACCCCAAACAAACAAATCCGACGAGCATTACTAGCATGTGAACAAAAGCGGTAAATATGTTGGATGATGATTTATAAGACGCTTGTTTAAAAGAACTATTCATCATCAGTCGTTTCAATGGTCAGATTCATAGGGTCACGATTCACTGCACTGGGGGCGGTCATCTTTGTTGTTTGACGATGTTGAGTGAAGGTGGCTGTTAGCCACTCAGCTGCTGTGATTGCGACAGACTGCACCGTGGGCAACGCCACCAGACCAGAATCGGCAGGAGAAGGAATCGGCAGGAGAAGGAAAAAAAACATGTTATCATGGTGTTTTAGGTCTGGAGCCAGGCTAGCCAAAATACGCTTTCTGGAGTGGTTCTGGACAACCGCTGGTGTGACCCCAGCACCGCACCTCTTGCGGTGGTGTGCATCGCGTTTGTTGAATTTGAGTGTTGACGACCAGATCTCGTGTTACGTGGATTACACACAGACAGACATTTATAGATAGAAATAGATATTACCAAGGCATCCTTTTCCCTAGAAGGCATGCAGGTCTCATGTCCAGAGTAACAGAAGTGGGTGGTATGGCATCTCAGGGGCTCTGACTCGAACCCCCACCCCTCCATCTCCCCTCCGCACACCAGGAGAGGAACATTGGAGGGGAAAAAAGAAGGAGCGATAGGCTATGGTGCACTCCAAGAATGACAAGCATGTCCTGAAATCTACCTCCTGCCACCCACCCGAGCCCTCACACACACACACACACACACACACACACACACACACACACACACACACACACATTGCCCTTTTCTGTAATTACAGGGGGCGGCTTGGCATAGTCTTGCATTCACTTTCTTGCTCTCTCAATTGCAACGTATATCGACCATCCGGATACCTACACATACGGTACAAACATGTATGAACATGTGAACAAACAATCACACTCAGCAAGAGAGCTTTGTTTGGATATCTTTGACTAATCCTGGTCTCTGTTTTTGTATTGCATCAGCTAGTTTATTTTCAACATAAACATTGGCAGCCAGACACACCACAGTAGCTCAGTTCAGTGTATTGACTGTAGCTGTGTGTGTGTGTGTGTGTGTGTGTGTGTGTGTGTGTGTGTGTGTGTGTGTGTGTGTGTGTGTGTGTGTGTGTGTGTGTGTGTGTGTGTGTGTGTGTGTGTGTGTGTGTGTGTGTGTGTGTGTGTTTGACAGAGTGATCTTTTAATAGTATACGCGTGTAAACGAGTGAGCATACGCGTGCACTTTTATGAGATCAGATTTCACATCTCTAGACTCTGAAGTCTGAATCTTGTGTACAAATTCTCTACAATCTCTCTCTATCCCGCTCTCTTGCTGCCAGTTTTCTGTGCATCTGAACAGTATGTACATCTGATCAACTCCTAACTGATTCACGCTGAGGAGGTGGGTGGGTGGGTGGGTGTGTCCAGGCAGGGATCCTGGCGTCCAACCAAACGACCCTCCATCCATTCAGACAAACAGACAGAGCTATAGGCCGGCCCCCTCCTCGGTTCAGGGGCTGCTGTTGTGAAGCACTGAACTCCCCCTGTCCCGACTCCCACTCAGGCTGCTCTCTCCCTGCACAACACTCAGCTTTCTCCTATTCCAGCCACTCCGTCGGCGCGCCAGGCTGTAATCTCTCACTCACGACTCACTACTATTCATCTGGCTCTATAAGGCGGAGACACGTCTGCTGCTGGCAGATTCGTTGACGGACAGGCCTCTGTCATCGAATGACAGTTTGTCACTGGGCTTCATAACGGGGTGATTGACCTGAAGACTGACACAGAGTGAGGAGGGGTGGAGGCGGGGGTGTGTTGAGGTGGCGCAGTGCCCTGCTTTGAAGTCCCGTCAGACGGTCACTTTGCATGTGCCGAGGTAAGGGGATGAGTCTGTCTGCCTTCTTCGTCTGGTCGTTTAGATCTTTTCCACATTATTTTTCTTCCTCATTCAATTCTTTCTTTTGCTTCTTTCCCTCTCGTCTTCTTATCTCTTTCCCACTTCTGCTGAATCTGCTCTGTTCTCTTGTAGGTACCTCTCTGTCATTGATTTTATCTCATCCATTCACCTTTTTTTCCTCCATTTGTTTTACTGCTTCTCTCTGTTTCTGTGCAACTATCCAGCACACACCCCATCTCTTTCAGCCCCCCCATCCCATCTCTCTCTCTCTCTCTCTCTCTCTCTCTCTCTCTCTCTCTCTGTCTCTCTCTGTCTTTGCGTTTGCTGATATCATGTTTGTGCTCAGCTTTATTTTTCTGAGCTGTTGAGCGGTAACAGGATGCCTCACAAGCCATGCCATGCGTGCATGCACACGCGCGCACATAGTATCACACACACACACGCACGCACGCACGCACACACACACACACACACACACACACACACACACACACACACACACACACATTTCTCACTCATTTGGTGTGCTCTTTTACACAAATGTGCCTACGTTAATACAAATTGCTACTTTCACATGCATCACAATGTTGTGAGGTTTTCTTTTCTGTCGGTTTGACGTTTTCTTCTCTCAATACAGTCTCCCTCCATCTAGCACTTGCATGGCTGAGCTATGTTTGAGATTACTTCCCTACTGGCCTGACTAATGACTTTCAGCTGGAGGTCTTCTTACACACACACACACACACACACACACACACACACACACACACACACACACACACACACACACACACACACACACACACATGCTCATTCATGATCATGAACGTAGATGCAAACACGTGTACACACTAAAACAGATGCACATGGACACACACACACACACACACACACACACACACACACACACACACACACACACACACACACACACACACACACACACACACACACACACATGGATGCTACACACTCAAGCAGTGCCAGAAGATTGTAGAATTAATAGATAAGCAGAGATGAGTCTTGTTTGGAATGCTCGTGCATTCACCATGCACTTGACTGCTCCTTTGTGGCCTGCATACATTTCTCTCACTGCCCTGTCACACTGCAAGAGTGCATCCCCATCCCCATCTCTCTCTCTCTCCATCTCTCTCGCTCCCCCCTCCACCTCTCTTGCCCCCCCTAGCCGTGCTCTTTATGGTCTAAGTGTATTCACAGTTCCTCTTGGTTATTGCTCTGCCAGAGAGAATTGGCCATGGTTGGCTGGCTGGCTGGCTGGCTAGTACCCACATCTGTACAACATTTAAAGGCAAGCCGTTCTTCTACCGTTCTAGGACATGTTTTCATGGTGTTTGTGTGGACCTGGCAGTCTAGGACATGTACATAGGTTGGTTGTATACATATAGATTGGTTGTAGAGACTTCCAACAACTTGGGATGTCAAAAAGCAGCCAACCAGCTTGCAAAATTCAGTGCAGTCTCTTCTACTATGATGCTGACGACGCTGTACCCATGAGGGGTGTGTATTCAGTAGGTACTTGCATCTTGTAAATATTTGTGTCCTTGTATTGTGTCTCCTATGTGGACATAAATGAATTATTAAAATGCACTGAAGAAAAAGAAAAATACATATTTGTGTGTCTTCATCACAACATCACAAAAAACATTGGTGGAGAGAGGTTTGTCACACATGTTATGTAACACATGTTATGCTTAGCTGTGAGTGGACCATAGCAGTTTTGGAAGAGGCTTAGCTATAGGTAAATTGTCCTTACGGTCATGGAAATAGCTACAGTAGATCAGTGGCTCTCAAACTTGCAGCAGTATCCCATTTACCCGATTGACAATAAAAGTCCATTTACTGGTATGTCAGTGTGTTCATCAGTTTCACACATTAATTATAGTGAAATATTTTTTTTCCCATTTTCCACTTTCTCTGACATGCCCCCTCCCCTGTAGTATATGTGCTTATATGTATCACGAACGTAGATGCAAACACGTGTACACACAAAAGCCTATATATGCTTTTGTGTGAAGGAGTTAACCCAATGTAGCTTACCGGTAAATTATTAACTAGTGACTTGACTACCCATCAAGGGTTCAGAATGCAAGCCATTCATGACAGGCTTTTTGGTTGATTCTTGGCTCTCTGCACTCGGAAGCTTGCCACTTGCAGTGTTGTCCAGAAGAATACATGAAGACTAGGCCCAAATAATACTTGGAACAGCCGAAATGTTGCGACATTGTGGGGAGCTCTCGGGAGGGCTAATGCAGCCTGAAAGAGCAGCAAAAGAGGGACATTTGGTTCACATTTGTACACAGGCCCTAAAAGAAAAATCATTAACATGGTGGAACACATCTTGATGATAGAGCTTGTGACAGCCTAACTCTGTCTATACTCAGGGCTGAGTATTATTTGGGGCGAGTGTTCCTGTTAACGTCCAGAACCGCTACTTGGATACTTGCAGTGTTCTTGAAACCCTCTCATTTCATCTCACTTCATAATCAATAACATCCAGAGGATGTCCACCATGTGGGCACACTTCTCAAGTCATTTGAGGGACAGATATGACGATGTTCTTACTGTATACTGTACATAAATATATTCTTCAAATGAATAGATACAGAGGTTAGTTAACAGAAGGGAACAGGATCATGAAGTTGGCTAAAGTGTATTATGTCCTGGCATAGATCATAGTTCCCCTGTGTGGTCTACTGGTCTTGTTGTAGAATCCCGACTATTTGTGACTGTGACCTCGCTCTCTACATCAGCCAATCGCTCTAGTCCATTCCAAAGGTACTATTCGATTGCAAAGGTTTAGAGGCTTAATCTGGTGGATTATATTGAAGCTTTATAGGTGCATGTACAACACATACGCACAGTGGGCCCACCCAGAAGCAGTGAACACTCTAGTGAGCATGGCTGCTCTTTTGTAGAATTCTTCCCAATGCAGACGTGCGTGCATGCGTGCACGCGCGCGCACACACACACACACACACACACACTACTCTGCACTTTGTCAAATAACTAACCATTTTCTTGCTGTGCTTTTATTATTACAGTACTACTTTCTACTCTACTCTCAATTAAAGTAAGACTGAGGATATTAGATAATGACACTATTTGTTCCCTTTGACCTTTTTATCATAATGTCTAAAACACAATGCCCACAATTACAATATTGGACTTTGTATTGTAAATACATTGAAGATGCAATGATATTCCATTTTTAATGAAGCCTTGCCCTGGATGAGAGGTCGTCAGGTGGTACCCAACCTTCTTCAAGCCCCCCTCCCCCCGGTTAAGGTTTTGTATGATGCAAACTATGTTTGCATCATACAAAATGCCACAGCAGGATGAAAACAGATGGTGTGGTAGGGAGTTGTCACACATGTTGTGTTTGTGTGTCTTGTGCATGACATCTGGAAAACTGCGGGTCGCTTTCTCACTAGTCTAGATTGCAGGTATTCTAGAGATAGGCGTGTGTGTGTGTGTGTGTGTGTGTGTGTGTGTGTGTGTGTGTGTGTGTGTGTGTGTGTGTGTGTGTGTGTGTGTGTGTGTGTGTGTGTGTGTGTGTGTGTGTGTGTGTGTGCCTGTGCCTGTAACACCAGAGTGCTTCCTGGCACAGAACTTGGCCAGGTGCCCAGTTCTCCCACATCCAAATTGTCCATAATTTAACATTCACTGACTCGCCCACTGTGGCTCCTTGAAACTTGCGCCTTTGTCCGCGGATGCCTTTGTGTGCCCACACATGTTTTGTGCGTGAGCGTGTGTGCAAGCGCATTCTCGCGTGTGGCTAATTGGGTGTGTGATTGCTTGAAGGGGTAACAGTACGTTTTAACAGCGGGCGGTGGACAAACGACGTCGGCCGATATCAGCGACGCCGGCGGTCATTACCGTACAGAGCACCTGGCTCTGATTGGCTATCCCCGGCCAAGCGTCGGCCGATTTGGCCAAAAAGCTCAGCAATTTTTATCTTTTCGGCCTGACGTTGCCACGCCCACTTTTCGACCGTCGCCCGATATGCTGCTGACGGCTGAATTGGCAGCTCCCATGCTCATAAGTGCACAGCAAAATTCTGTATATCTGCTTAAACAGACGTGGGCAGACTCAGTGGACACAGATACACACATACACACACACACTTGTACGGTTCATGCGCGTGCACACTACAGCTGAGTGAACGCCCATAGGGATTGCACTACTACTAATCTCATTTCCTGTTGGCACACTATTCCTCAACTACACTATGATTTGATTCTGCACCTCGCTTTCACCATGTTGCTTTCCGTCACCCTGAAGCAACGCGTGCATATCCTTTTTTCTATTAACGTCAGCAGGGGGGCTGAGCTCCGGGTGGCCTTGCCACAGGTGTTATTGCATGTCCCCAGTGTAATCGCTCAGTCATTCTTCTCTCCCCGATGTGATCCTCTGTGCCAACAGCCTTACCTGCTGGAGGAATTGCAAGCCTAACGTTTGTCACTGTGTTTGTCACTTGTCATTGCAGTGCCTCAGTGCCAGTGGTTTTCAAACTTGTTTTCTCATACAGCAGGGGATTTTCAACAGGTGGTCCGGGGACCACCAGTGGTCCCTGAGAGAATTCAAGGTGGTCCCCATGGTTTCATATTTACTCTCTCAAGAGTTAAAATAATCATCCTGTGAATTAGCCCCTAAGTCTACACAACTAGAGAATGTAGAAGATTAATGGTCATTTTGATCTGTATGTTTGCCTGTCTTGTTTCCCAAATCCAGCCTGGAATTGTGGACAAAAGCAAAATAAATCTTTAGTTTTGGGGTCTGTGTGGCTAAAATGTCATCAAATGGTGGTCTGTGGCTCAAATGCTGAATAAATAGTGGGCCCTGTATGAAAAAGGATGAAAACCACTGTCATACAGGGTTGGGGATATTTTAGTCATCTAAGGCATTTAATTAGAGTTGCACACCGGTGTTCACAATGCACCTAAAAAGGGCATATCTACAGCAACCTCTCATAGTGGTGTGTGTGTCACAATAAGCAAGTATACTTTAAGTATAAATATAGTAGCCTAAGGTGCTGCATTCAATCGGCTTTGCAAATTTTACAACAAAAAATACTGTATATATTGTATGGCCACAGCGTCACATTGTTAATGAAGGCTAGATCTCAATATCAAGTTTAAATAAGGTAACAGACTAGCCTATAAGAGAATCGAAGCAGTCTACTGTTAAGTAGGCTATGTTCTATACCCTTGCTGTAGTACGAATACAACAACTGGTATGATCTTTCACATAACTTATAATGAGCCGTTCCGGGATTCCTACCTGTGCTGCATTGATATTGTACCAAGAGGTACCTGTGCAGTTTTGTATGCAGGTCAGTTGCTTCACACTACTTTCTCAGCAGAGCAATATTGTCAGCTAGAAAGGTCTGCCAGCCCAGGAGGCATACTCCCATACCTATACTGTCTCACATAATAACATCAAAGTGATTCCTTCTCTATCTCCCTCTCTCTCTTGCTTGTCGAATATTTTTCCTTATGCCACTTTGGATGATAAAGTTAGGAAACCTTATGATTGTCGTGAAGCACCCAGTGGAACGTGGCGGCAGCAGTAGAGATGATAGGATGTGAGTTGAACGTTTTCTGGTTGGTTTTTGGCTTTCTCCGGGGTCGATTCCTTGCCAGGTAAAACTGGGATTTCAGTGGAATCGCGGACAGTTAGTTATTCCGTGGATTACAAATCTAAAAATGCTGAAAGACGTGTTGTCAAGTATCATTAAACCTGCCTAGGAGAGATAAAGGAGTATCCAGTGTGATTCGGGAAAAGATAAAAAAAAAAAAATCTGACCACCTGGTAACAAGATGTGTACATGCAGAAGCTCTACAGTATGGGGATGTGCAATAGGCCAACAGTATGTACAGTAAGGCCCACGCCCACTTAATCATGATTGGATGAAGGCTTTGCCACCCAAAGCCCAAACCAAAATTAGGTTTTTTTTTAACCCAGGGGCTCACTTGGAAACATAGTGGAACTCCTTACATGGGCAGCACACGCTATAGTAGGGAGGGACTAGGGCAGGGGTGGCCAACCAGTCATAGACTAAGAGCCACGTTTTTCACTGTGTTACTGCAAAGAGCCACATCAAGCAGTCACAATGGTTATAAAACCGCCTTGACGGCCATCATGGTCACAAATAGATTCCCCCTCTCCTGCCATAAGACACGTGCATTTGTGTGGTGACAGACAGCTGCTCCCAACTGAGTTCGCTCCCGGACATCTGCTCCCAGGTGGTTCAGACGACTGCTCCCACCCGATTATATTTCACGTATTATCACATATACACTGCCCCCTGATTATATTTCACGTATCATCATATATATACACTGCTCCCTGATTATATTTCATGTATCATTTGCACACGTATTATTTCTTAACACCACTCCAGTAAGAATAACACTACTGGATAACACGACGGCCAGTAACAGGACGTTCTTGGCCAGTAATAGGACTGGTTTGCTAGTCCGGAGTTGTTGGTCTCTCTTTTCTACACGCATAAATGGTCGGGAGTTATAGAATCTACAAGCATAAATGGTCGGGAGTTATAGAAATGGTCCGGAGTTTTCGTTAGCTCTGCGGTACAAGTTAGCAATGTTAACCACCACTTGTTAAAACGTAACGACAAAGTCGATTCATGGGCTAATAGTCATACTGTAGGTGTGTTTGAAACAATATGTCACAAATTATATGTCAAATACACACGTACGTAACAAAAAACTAACATAAAAAAGATAACTAGCTCCGTTATATGTCGGTGGGATCCATAGTCTGGCTAGTGGGAGTGTGCCGACCGGGGAGCGACCCGCGTTGGGAGCAGCTGTCTGGGAATCGCATTTGTGTGCAGCTGCGCAATGCAAAGACACACTGTTAAAGCATATAGAAATGAATTTAGAAAAAAGGTTTACAATCCCCAAAATTATATGATAAGTCAAAAAACAAACACCTGACCTCCGCGGTCGACTAGGAATCAGTCTGTGGTCGAGTGGTTGGGCACCACTGTATAGGAAATGAATGACTGCGCCATGCCAAGCGTTTTTGACGGTTTCATGTGGAAGCCCTTTAAGAGCAGCATGCAACGAGAAGAAGAACCGCATGTGGCTCGCGAGCCGCGGGTTGGCCACCCCTGGACTAGGGAGTATTCTTAAAAAACAAAACTAAATTCACTTTTAAAAGGACATTGGGAGGATACTGGCTCTTGTTTTTGATGATATAACATCACATAGCATCTAACAGCTAAATGTCAGACAAGCATTTGTAAGAAGCATGTGTGGGCTCTGTCTGATCTTGTAACCATCCAGTGTAGACGATGATGGAAAAAAATCAACATCTCATGCCCTACAGCTGCATTGTTACTGTAGCATTCAGTTGTGCGTGAGTTCCCATGGTAGGCGTATGTGTGGGTGAGAGTAGCTGGTCAGGGTTCAGTGATGTGGACTACAGTAGGGGTTGTGGTGGTGGTGGGGGTGGGGGGGGGGGGGGGGGGGGGGGGTAGAGTATGTAAGGCCATGCCTTGTTCTTTGTTGACAGCCAGCCAGAGGGCGATAACAATAGTTCTGGTTTTCAAATACGGCTGACCGTTCTATTATGTAACAATTCCTGATTGGCAGGGCAGGCGAAAATGGTATAAGGGCAGCTTCATCACATGTGTCTGTCCCTTCACGCCACAGGCGATGAAGCCGATGAACCCATACCATTTTCGGTTGCGGGGCTTTTATTAGGCAAGTAAAGCATAAATAATATCATCAGTTGTTGGAGTTTCAACAGACACGCAGCATACATAAAGCTAAAGGTCTGACTCACAGAGTTTTCTATTTTTAATGATGAAATAGTGTTGGTTTAGCGGTGCCACAATTGTATTTAGTTAGTAGCGTAGTCTTTCAAATCATTTTAAATATAAGCACTTTAATTTGACATTTTTTTTAAATTTGGATTGTTTTGCATGCCATCATGTTAGGTGGGGCAGTCTGGGCATTTAGGGGGGCACCCCCCCCATGCCTAGATCCAGCCCTGCGTACATTCAAGGAGTCAAGCACCAGCTCTCCGAGGAGTTTAAGATGAGGAATAGCGAACATTTATAATTTCTTCGGCTCATATTAACGTTGTTAACGTCCCACAGTGCTGCATGGTCCACAGTCATTAATATAACGCAAACCTTTGTCTGGGAGTGGACTTTTAGGAACAATGGATTAGCTCATCCTATAACATTGTTTCCCTCACTTTAACGTGCTCCTGGCGTGAACGGGCAGGAAAAAACACAGTGTGCCCTGAGAGGAGCTCAGCGGGCCGCAGGGAACATGGGACTTCCTTAATGGAACCCCTTACCAAGACGTACTCCGTTGTGATTGGTTGGCTTAGGAGGCAGGAGCTTCCTGTTCGTGTCTCCTTGGAAAAGACCCCTCCCAATGTAAAGAGTGTGTGTGTGTGTGTGTGTGTGTGTGTGTGTGTGTGTGTGTGTGTGTGTGTGTGTGTGTGTGTGTGTGTGTGTGTGTGTGTGTGTGTGTGTGTGTGTGTGTGTGTGTGTTTGTGCATGTGTGTGTGAGTGTTATGATGCACATATGCTTGAGAGTGAAAGTGTTATTTGTCAAGCTTAAAATAACTTGCTAGCAGAATGTTTTTACAGGTCTTTAAATCATTCAAACATGTGTGTGTGTGTGTATGGGTGGACTCAAAAGGTGTAGGGGCACGTGCTGGAAAACATCCTGAGTTTGTATGCGTGCGTGTGTGCATGCGTGAGTGTACATGTGCGTGTGTGCTTGTGTGTACATATATCATTCTCCTGGGATCAAAACTATGTGTTTGTGTGCAGAGCGGACTGGCACACACACACACACACACACACACACACACACACACACACACACACACACACACACACACACACACACACACACACACACACACACACACACACACACACACACACTCTGTAGTGACTGTGGTTTGCTGTTTACATTGCATCCCATTACTGTTGCCTGACCCAGTGGGTGACAAAGAGTGACTGTGGTTTGGCAGTGCCGTGACAGTGTGGATGACTGTGTTGTGTTCGCCTCCTTGCCACCGGACACAAAGGCAGAATTTGAACACATTATCTGTAGTCAAAACGTCAGCGGCGGTTTTCAAATTCTGGGCTGGCACCCAAAGCCAAGTTTCCGCATAATGAGCGGTAAACTTGTTTATGCCATCTATACGTAGTTCCTTATGCCTGACCAGGACGCGCCTGTCTTTTTACTTGGTTCCGCTCTGTCTCAAACCAAATATCTCTCCAAGCTTTGTGACTTGTAGATCCACTAACACCAACTAAGAGTAAATCATCCTAATCCTTTTAGACTCTTTCATTCTGAACCGTGAGAAAAATGCCCCTTTACCCCACCCTGAAATAACTTTGGTTCGTGAACTGATTCCCTTCTAGATTCTTGGAATCTTGGTACTTTCACGGAACTGCCAGACATTTTTGGGGGGTTCCAGTGCCGAAGCAACTTCTAGGTTTCTTCTGAACCAATTCATATTCAGTGGAAAGTACTAAAGAACACCAAAAAAATGTACTGGTTCAACCCCCATGGAAAAGCGGCCAATGTGTTTGGCTTTGGCTCTTGGATAGCTGTCTCTCTTGTCTGATCACTGCTTATACCGCATGTATAAAATACAATAAGGTTGTTTTTGTCCAGTTGTATTTGTGCATGATCCTACATGCATGCCGTTCACATCTGGCTCTGATTCATAGAGTGTAACATAACATGCCAGTGTTTCCCCCCCAGCTCTGAGCTCAGGACATCCCAACATGCATGCTTTCTCTAGTGGACGACTCAACCCTCCTAATGAAACTTTTATGGATCCCATCTATAAGCGATTCTTCTCACCCATCTCTCTCTCTCTCTCTCTCTCTCTCTCTCTCTCTCTCTACACACACGCACGCACACACACCCTCTGTCTTAGGGTGATAATGACATTCTGGGGATTCTTAAATCTTAACGGCTGTTGTATATTTACAGCCAGACAGTAGCTGCCGCACCACCAGTATATCACATAGTGAAAATTGCATATCTACAAGCTCACAACACAACACCTCGTGGGCGCAACGCGTCGACAGTTTGTAGGTCGGCTATTTTTAGTGAGCAACCAAGTGTAAATCAGGGGTAACATCTCCCCTGAGGGCCTGGTTAGAGAAGAGAGCTAGGTGAGGACAGATGGATCATGTGGAAGTACTAGGCAGTGCTAGCGGGCTGCAACCATCCACTATTTTATCAGCCATTATTCTGTTGAGTGACTTTGTTTTTGATGTAATTGCAAATAGCAGATCTACTTTTATTGCAGGGCTTTTCAACAGGTGGTCCGGGTACCATCTGTGGTCCCTGAGAGGATTCCAGGTGGTCCCCAGTTAAATGATGGACAGTTGGCAACCAATTGGACCCTTATAGGTCTGTAATTCTAGAGAGCGTAAAATGAAAGCAAATGGATGTTGGGGAACTTGGGGTTAGTCTCCGAGATACTAAACCCAACATCCAATCCAGGTCTGTGGCTAAAATGCAGCATAAATAGTGGGCCCTGGTATGAAAAAGGTTGAAAATCACTGTTATATTGCACAAATGGAATGTAAGTAATGAAAGTATTGATCGATGAGTATTTCTCTGAGATTACTATGTAAACCAGGTGGAAATGTCACACACTCCGCACACACTCCGTAGTGCATGGATCGCACTCTTTATATTTGACCATACATCACACACATTTGCAGCATCTGCATTATCTAAACCCCTAAATCATCAATAGTGTCACACAAAAGTAGCAAAAATAACAGATCTACAATATCAAAAAAGTTTTACATGTTTTAGTCTGGCTGACTTTTTTATACTGAACCCTGTAACGTAGCGGTTTTGGACAAGTGAGGTTTTCCTTGCGATGGTGTGGTGGATATGAATGATAAGGCATGTTTGGCTGTAGACCTGAGCTAAGCTGCTGTCTGATGTCCTTCCCATCTCTTCAAACACCCGTGCAGACAGACAGACAGACAGACAGGCTAACGGTTTGTGTGTGAGCAGACCAGGAATGCAGATAGACCTTGGCTGAAGGTAGATGAACATGATGATGAATGTTGTGCCGCTGTACAGTATATCAGTGTTTATCTGTTTATCTGTGTGTGTGTGTGTGTGTGTGTGTGTGTGTGTGTGTGTGTGTGTGTGTGTGTGTGTGTGTGTGTGTGTGTGTGTGTGTGTGTGTGTGTGTGTGTGTGTGTGGTGTGTGTGTGTGTGTGTGTGTGTGTGTGTGTGTGCGAGTCCGTTCCGTGTGTGTCCATCCCAGATTCAGTGCAGGTATGCAGGTTTGGCATGGCGAATACACACACACGTGTGTGTGTGTGCGTGTGCGTGTGCGTGTGTGTGTGTGTGTGCGCGCGCGCGTGCGTGCATGCATGCATGTGTGTGTGTGTGTTAGAGTGGGTTTGATCCAGGAGAGAAGCTGCTGTCTGACAGGATTTAATGAGCCCTGATCTGTCTGCTGTATCTCCACTAGCTGACGTGTGTGTGTGTGTGTGTGTGTGTGTGTGTGTGTGTGTGTGTGTGTGTGTGTGTGTGTGTGTGTGTGTGTGTGTGTGTGTGTGTGTGTGTGTGTGTGTGTGTGTATATACCTGCCCATTTGGTCTTCATATAACAAATAAATCAAAAAAAGATCAAAGAGATCTTTATATATTATTTTAACCAACAGGGAAAAACACACTCCTTACTCACACTTTGGTAGCACGCACGCACACGCGCACACACACACACACACACACACACGCACGCACGCACACGCACACACACACACACACACACACACACACACACACACACACACACAGTATTTTAATTGTCAATCTTATAGAAACATCTGCACTGCCTGTTTTGTCCCTTTCTTTCACAATTCAATGGGAGACAGTGCAAGCGGAACATTGTGAATATGCTGGAAATCTCTTTGTACACTGTTGTCCATATCTCCCAGTACCCACAAATAGTGGTCAGTTTTGATAATAACATCACATCTACACAGCCAGGCTCTTAGTCTTTACTGCTTGTTCCCATGTCTATTCACCGCACAGCCTCATTAACTACTGCTTTAATCTTACATATGGTTATGCTGCATTGTCTTCCACAGAATTGCTCTTTTGTATGCACAGATTCAGGTTTCGGGGTATGAACAATAATCATGACATAGATGAGGCCCGGGTGTGTTCATAATTATGTTTAATCAGAAAGGCATGGAAAAGACAACGGCACTGATAAGAAATAATGCATTAATGAATGCATAATAGTAAGACTGAGAGTAGCTTAGGATATGCGAAACCTCTGTTTATATACTGGTATTGTGCATATAAAATGTATACCAAATTTTAGACAAGTTAGGCTATGTTCATTTTCCTATCAATGAATGAATTGCTAAAAGAGTTTTGGTTAACTATGAACATTGTTAAAGGGGAATTCCTCCCATTTTCAAGATTTTTTATTTTTTCGGAGAGTGTACAAATGGAACCAAATTAACCCGGGTCAGACCTTTGATTCTAGGAAACACAGAAACACAGAATGGGGGAACCTTTTTATCATGTCCACAACATCTCTAAGGTATATTATTAAAAGTCTGGAATGGTATAGTAAAGGAGGGCACTTGAAGTTTCTGCCTGAAACGCTAATCTGAAGCTTCTGAACCAATCAGAGCTCGCATCCCTTCAGGCTATGGGTGGAATTCCCCTTTACCTACCGTTGCCCTTGCTGAGCACATTCATGCTTCCCGTCTGATCCCTAACCCCAAGTCTTTACGTTTTACATTTCTTTCCGTGAGCCGATATCAAGGGAACACTTCAGGGGGGAATCTGTTTGACTCACCTGATGTCTTAACTCTTAATATCTCTCGCCACTCTGGTCTGGAGCCAGCGGGTTGCTGACACCGTACATGTACTACTACTACACCTACAGTGAGCTAACTAGTCAGCCTGTGGTTGCTGCTGACTTGGAGGCGTGCTTCTTAAACGAGCCTGCGGTGCATCATGATGAGGACCTGACTTGACACGGGACAAAATAATAGACTCGCAATTTGAAATGCGTCTCAGGGACAGATAATATGAAACCTTTTAGACACATGCACACACCACCACTCATCCACCTGAGGGTCTATTTGCTGACACCACATCATTATCCCCCCCCACCCACCCTCCCAGTTCTCCCCAGTAACTAACTCCACAGACGGCTCTCTCCATACCAGCCAATCAGATAACAGATACCCCCCCCCCCCTCTCTGATTCTCATTCAACGCAGTGGTTTCATCCTGCCATAAATGTAGTGTAGCATTCTGCTTGACTGATGGGTTCCTACACACTATGCTCTCGACTAGTATCTTAACCAGTGGTTTGTTCTACTATCTTATGCTATATTAGTACGTATCATGCCGTCAACGTGCAGAGATTTAAAGGGGAAAAGCATACAGTACATCTGCTAACAATTTCATACATTTACCTGCCACATGCAAGGGTATAGCCTATACGGGTGCACGTTGTGATAATTAAAACCTAGAACACGCCACTTACTAGAAAAACACAGTGGTTAAGAATTAACTGTTCTTAACCACTTAACACCCATACTTCATTGAATGGGATTCCCCCAAGGGATATAGTGCATAGTATACACTATATACTTTGGAGCCTTCCTGTTTTTCCCCCTACACCAAATCGGTAAGATCACAAAGTCTCAATCAATTAAAAAAAATAATAATACTCAACAAAATGTCTTATTTTCTTTACAGAATTTGTCGCTGTGAAATCATGTTTTGTATTATGCATTTACCCATCCCAAGTATCAGGAGCCGTGGGCGCTACAGGGCAGCAGTCGGGGTGGGAATCAGACCGCTGTCCCCTAACTGCTGCCCATGCCCTGCTCATGGACACGTAGACTGGGACCTTCTCTTTCCCAGGCCATCAGTCTACCCACTCAGCTGTGGCAGCCTTGTGACGTGAGCTTACCATCCCATTATAACATGCCCAGGATAGGGAAGATAGTGTGGTTAAGGATTGAAGGATGGATGAACAGAAAGCGTACGAGAGAGAGTTAGGGACATTTCACACAATTCACACATTTGCCCAGCAGCACAAGTGATTGACAGTTTGACTAAATGGGTATACCTAATGACAAGGGACTGCATAGTGCAGGCTTTGATTGCTTTATATTTCAGCATGTTATTAATCGCCTGTGCTCTCAAATCCAATCTATGTGGTTTTATTTTTTCCTAGTTAGATACGGCTGTCACATAGCAGCACACTTGCACATTTTTGTCAGTCAGCATAAAATTGGTGATACGCTGATCAGAAAGGCCACATCCACAGAGCCCGTCAGGGGCGGATGTAACATTTCCCATTTGGGGGGGGGGGGGGGGGGGCAAGAGAACATGTTGGAGGGGCAAGAGAAAATGGTATGGGGGCGGCTTCATCAATGAAGCCGTGAAGCCGCCCCCATGCCATTTTCAGTTACAGGACTTTTATTAGGCAAGTATATGGAATGATGTTGGTTTAGTGCTGGTCACAGCTGTAGTTAGTTAGTTAGTAGTAGTGTTTAAAATCATTTTAAACACTTTAATTTGAAATATCTTGGGTTGTTTTGCATGCCATCATGTTTGGTGGGGCAGACTGGGCATTGCCCCCCCATGCCCATGCCTAGATCCGCCCCTGGCGCTCATTAGTTAGGAATCTTGGTGCTGACTGACAGGCATAGTCTCTCCTCTCTCGAGACAGACCGTCAGTGTCGGCTCACACAATTCTTCAGGCCAAGCAATCTGCACATTGGAAGTGCTGGAAATTGATAGAAAATAAATTTTACACTATGTCCTGCAAACCGCCACTTCTGTTTCACTGTTGGAATCATATATAAGTCAAACAAATAGTCAAAGTCTCTCCAACTTAGCTGCTTAGTAGAATGTGTAATCCAAAGATCTGTTTCGAAAGATATTTTAATATTCTTTGTGAACAGAAGCTTCTTCCCCTCCCAACCGTTGCAGGGCAGTTACAGACGGTGACATTTAAAGATTGTGAGAGAGCTTGTATGCAAGTCGGAGACTCTGAGAAAAGACTGGATGGAAGAGGTGGAGACACAGGGCTCCATTTTCATAACACGCTAAACCCCTTATCCCTAATTCCTTTGCCTTTTCACTATTTTGAAAAAGCATTTTTGAATAGCCAATCTACACTGACTTGTCATGAGCTATTCTACAACTATTATAAAATGTTTTACAAAGTAGTATAAAAAAGCAAAGAAGTTTAGGGACAAGGGTTTTAGCGGTGCTGAAAATGGAGCCCACAGAGTCAGACCTCAGACTGGCGAGACCATCGTTCTGTATGGATGATAGATCACTGGTTTTCAAAGTGGGTTCCAGGAACCCACAGGGCTTAATAAAGATTTGTAGACATGTAGATGTGGTATTATCTCTGGATGTTTGCCTATTTCTTTTTGTCAAATGCATGCTTATTATGAGAAAGGCCTGATTAGGGATGTTAGGGTTCATAGGGTTAATTCAACATTAATCCAATGAGAGAATGTATAGCAATGTGTTTTATTTATTATTGGAGTCCCGGCTACAAACTCTTTTCAAATAGAGGTCCCACTGCCTTTTACGTAACAATTAGACATGCAATTATTAGTAAATGACTGTGCTAGAATCTCATTGAGTTTCATTGAGATAAATAAATGTTGGGGTCAAGATCTTGATATATCCATACTATCAAATGCTGGATAGATGGAAAGGAGGAAGGATGAAATTAACTATCAAAAGCTGGATAGATGGAAAGGAGGAAGGATGAAATGAAGCAGGAAGAGAGTGAGAGATAGAATCTTACTTTCAGGGAAAGGAAGCTAGAGGCTATGAGGGTAAAGCTAGATTTTAAAGAGAGACAAAGAAACAGAGGTAGGGGTGGATGGAGAGCAACAGAGACCACCTGTCTGGTGCCAACTCTGACTGAACGAAGGGTGATAGAAGTTTCAGATCAAGATATGGAGAAATCGTGGTTTTCACAACTGTATTTCAATTTGTTTTGCCCATTTGCCAGTTGAAGAAAAACCTAGTGGAGGAATGGACAGCACTAGATAAATGAAGAGGAAGAGAGGAAGAATTAATATCAGCAGAACTCCTGTCAGTGGCATTCCTGTTCTCCCAGCTATCTGTCTGGCCTGTCTGTCGACTGTTTGTCTATTTGCAATGCATATCTGTCCTGTCTGTCTGCCTCCCAGCCAGATATTTGTGTCAGTCAGCAGTGGGTGGAATCCCGAAACCTCAAAGTTTCTCCTTCTTCACCTAGTTTATCAGATTCGAGAGGCAGAGGACAGGCGATGGAGAAAGAGAAGAGTGAAGGGTGGAAGCAGATAGGATGTCCTGAGGTAGGGAGTCGTGGATGGAGAAGAAAAGAAGAGAAAATCATTAATCGTAAGGGCTGAGAAAGGAGGGCGAATACATCCATCCATTCACAATCCCAAGAAGCCTTTAGGCAAGGCATTTGATGTGTTAATATTTGGAGGCTCAGCTCAGCATGATTTGATTTGCAACCACCTCCAGATTGTCTAACTCGCCGCCACTCTAATATTTTGATGAGGCCCTTGCCTCAAAGCACAGGCTCTCAATCCCAGAATAAACGTTTTTCCCCTTGCACTTTTACCACAAGGATCTGTGTTTTTCATACCATATCATGTCTCTACAGTAGTTAGAGAGGGCATTTCCCATGGAAACGCAGCATGCTTGAACAATCATCTTTAGAATCCTTTTATTGAACCTATTTTTGTTCTCTCTATATATTTTCTTGTCCATAATCAAATGATTATGATCACATGAAGTTGCCAGCTACTTTCAGGGTTAGGGTTAGTACTTTTGCCAGGCATGCAGAGGAACACACTCTCCAATTTATCGTTCTGTCAGGCATATACATTTACATGGATGTACATTTACACTACATGGATGCTGGTTCACAAGGATACCCAACCACATGGATTTCTGATCATTTTGAACTTTGATGATTTTGAATTATCGTAGATGAGAGTTGTGCACACAAAAATATCAATAGATACAAAGTAATTCAAAACTAACATTTATAATGAGGTAAACAGTAATTAAATTAATTGGAAGTAACTTGCCCAATACTGTTGCCAGGTGATGTGCACAGGGCTGTGCGGCTGTATAATGTCAACCTATGCAAATCATGGATCTGTGTCTAGACACCGCCGGGGCTTTGTGCAACCCTGCAGAGCTTCAGTCCTCTTGTGTGGTCAGTTAAGTTTCTTACCCTTGTGAATTGCTGGAGCCGACACATAACTGTGGTGGTCGCCTGTGTCACGCAACACAAAATACTGAATGACTAATGCTTTGTTTAACCATGTAGTGAGGATGCTGCTTTGCATTGTCTGCCACTTGCTAAGCTGTCCCAGACGCTCCATGCAGCCCACATTTCTGGCCATATACCAGGATGGCGGATTTGTCTCAAACGATTTTGCGGAAGACTATGCCATCTGTGGCCACAGTAAAACACTCCGTGTTAATTTAACTCTGAGAGTGTACTGTACAATTGGAAGTATTTTGACCTATTTGGTTCCATTTATAGACTATACTCAATGGGTGAAATAAACACTGGCGTTTTTTCTAGAGGTGTGGACAAAAATAGAATTTACAAACCCATTTAGCCACTAGGCATGGGCAAATGGTTATTGTCCAGGACACCTATTTCATTGATATCAAGAGTAGGGTACAAGAAAATAATTATACGGCTTTGCCAAATCTGATTTTCAACATCACCGGGTGAAAAGAGGTAGATTTTGTTGTGCATCACAGCCCACAGCTGGCCTGCAATCTGTGCATGATGTAAGTAACTTATTGTTTGTTTATTGCAAACCGACCTATCATCTATCACAGTGGTTTTCAACCAGTGGTCCGGGGACCACCCGTGGTCCTTCAGAGAGTTCTAGGTGGTCCCCAGCTAAATGATGGAAAGTTGGTTAACCAGATGTAATTACTGTTTGACAGTAAAAATGGACCAATTGGACCCTTGTGGGTCCATTTGGTCAAATACTGAATATATAGTGAAGTCTGTGACCACTGATCTATCACACACCACACCATCATACATCATAACATCGAATCTGGGTCTCCCATGTGGAAAGCCAACATCTTAGGCACTAATCCAATGGCATTTGCCTGTGGCTCGTGGGAGATATTAGACTTTTGAGGCCATCAGGCTGATCTTCACAGCAGTATACCTCTCTGTTTCAGTGTCAGGTGATCTAATGTTGGCTGGGTTCATTAAACCAAGAAAGGTGTGATTGAATGCATAATGCATTCAGTAAAGCACAATAACACAAGCACATCAGATGGCAGGCTGAAGTTATAATAAAAATAAAATCAGAAGAAAGTTATGTCTGCTCACCGGATGAAGCCCCAAAACTAACCGTAATCCTAACCATAAAAGTTTATTTAATACCATGGATGTTGTGAATCTCAGCTCAGCTCTTCAACAGACACCGAAGTACACACAAACAAAACACAAAGGTGTCATCCAGTACGCAGAGTCGCAGACCTTATCTTTCTTCTTTAGAATGCATTTGGTATGATTGAAAACACATTACTCATACAGACACACAGCCATGGTTTGAGAGAGGGTTATTTCTGCTGTTCCCTGGCTGACTCTTTGGCTTATTTTTGTCTTAAATGCTGGTTAGCTGCTTGACTCTGTTCTTACCTCTAGCCTTAAGTGACCTCTCACTTACTCTCCCTCTCTCTCTCACTGTCTCTATCTCTTCCCCCCCTCTCTTTCTCTCTATTTCTCTCTCTCTCTCTCTCTCTCTCTCTCTCTCTCTCTCTCTCTCTCGTGTGTGTGTGTGTGTGTGTGTGCGTGTGCGTGTGCGTGTGTGTGTGTGTGTGCTCGTGACCTCTGAACATTTGTAGATTTAGAGTTATTTAGCTTTAAAGTCTGCCAAAAGGTGTGCGTCATGCTGAAGAGGGAAAGGACAAGTGTAATCATATTAATAATAATTATTATTATTATAATAATTTAATATCAATAATAAAGCATATTGATGGAGTTTCTAGTGGAAGGCTCCGTCATGAACCTTTTTGTCTTAATGGAGAGCATCCCTCCATTGGAGTGAATGGAATCTATACACCGGTGCTGGCAGTGCAGATTAACCTCCTTCCTTCTCATCATTAGACGATTGGGTGACAGTGGAGTTGGCCATCCAGGTGGGATAGACTGGCAGGTGTCAGAGGCACTGATATTTAAAAGCTGAATCTAGTCACCTGATTAGCTGACTGCAGATTGGCTAGAAGCTTACCTTTAGGGCTCCATTTCCGTCACACAGTAAACCCCTTATCCCAAACCCCTTATTCCTTTTTTACTATTTTGATAAACCTTTTGGAATCATTCAACATGCCAATCCATTGACACATTGTGAGCTTGCAGACTGACCATTTAAACTATTGAAAAATGTTTAAAAAGGCAAAGAAGTTAAGGGATGAAGGGTTTAGCGGTGACGAAAATCTAGGCCTTAGTCTCAAAGCTGTGGATGCCAGGTTCCTGACACAGGGAAACTGACAGTACCCCCGTTAAAAACACATCTTCAGACTCCATCTCAGCCCATAGCACTTGCATTACATAACTACCCATAGTACTTGTAGTACCCTTCTAGGTAGTTTAGATAGCACCTCAGTAGACTTAGATAGCAGTTACTTATCTGTGTCTAATGTATAACCATGATTTAGTGCTTACATTGTAAATTGTAAAATGTAAATCCTGCTTAAATTGAAAACTGTAAATTGTATACTGATGTATTGCAATGTTCTTACTTTATCTAAGTCACTATGGATTAACAGCGCGTCTGCTAAAATGCCCGAATTGTTAAATCGTAATTGTGGATGACAACAGTGATCTTCCATTGAATTTACGCTTAGTGCTATGAAACATTATATAAAATTGTATGTATTGTCATTTCAGGAACACTATAGAATGTCAAACACACATGTACACACACTGGTGTTCATATCTTTGGTCCGACTTCCTAACAGTCCGACAGGCACCCCTCCCACACACACACACTCTCATACACACTCTCATACACACACACACACACACACACACACACACACACACACACACACACACACACACACACACACACACACACACACACACACACACACACACACACACACACACACACACACACACACAGTGGGAGGGAAAGATTGACTGACATTGAATTAACTGCTTTGCAAGGGCAGATCCTTTGACTTTTAACGTACAGCGCCATCAGGCGATTAACAGGCCATGAATGGCGCGAGGGAAATGCGCTGACATGCAGAATGAGCCTCCCTTCCATAGGATTAGCACAGTGACAGGCAGGGACCACTGCCTTAGATTGATTATTGTGTAATCCTGCTGAGATAATCATGCCTCTTCCAGATTACAGATGTGTGGCCAGTGAGCACATTGTGTCTCACGAACACGCACGTGTGCATGCACCGCTCACACACACTCTCACTCACTCACTGCTACGAGCTTGTAATAGCTACTATATTTGCAGTATATAAGTAGTTAAACACTTAAGCATGGAGTACCGTGATTTTTCTCCAGTGGCGTAGGGAGGGCAACGCGCATAACGCGCAATGCGTTGGGCACCACGTGACCGGCAGGGCAAATAAAAAAAAAATCTATAAATATGCATTTTCCCGAGAAAACGTTGAATCTGCTTTGTGCCCCTCTCCAGAGACATGGTGCCCCCCTGTTTGTCACGCAGTCCCTTAAGCTAATTTCGTCAAATAGATTTGGGAAATAGATAACGGGATTTCAAAGCCACAGACAGCACAGACTGTGCCAGCATTGGAGATGTCCACAGAAGCGCCAGTTCAATTCATCTCCTTATTTATGGATTGTCCTATAAACAGCTCTAGACAGCTGCCTGCTGTCGGTCACTTGCTTGTGTTTAGGTAATGTACAGTATATAATATAATTAAATACATTAATTAACTTGTGACAATACTGCTGCTTTCACGTTTCCACTGAAATCCCGACGGTTACATTTTTCTTGATTCCGCTTCGTAGAGAAGACCTACCTGCATATCCTATACAGCATCTGATAGAGTGATTTTTGCCGGTCACGCTGCATTTTGAAATGTACAAAATGGTCCAGAATTGAAGGAGATATGAATGATCAAAAAGATGTCTGTTTTGCCGCGAATTTCGCGACTTTTTTTTTTTTGCAATTTAAAACGTTTAATTTAATAACGTTTTGCAGACTTGGGATAAATGCCACATACAGCAAAAAACATGGAACATGTTTTTTCAACATAACATGTTGAATGGTAAGAAATGATCGAGAATTGACCCAGCTGTAATTGTTTGAAAGTACGAGCTAAAATACTCAGCCAGGCTGCGGGCTTATTCAGGGCCGCAGCGTCACTACTAGGTTTTGGAGGCCCTAAGCATAACTGGTCAGGGATGCCCCCCACCACCACCTCACCCTACACACGCCCCCACCTCTCTGTGTAGGCTGCAAGGGTGCAGCCTACATGAGGATTTCAGTAGGATTTCACAGGGGCTGTGGTTAATTTGCTGGTCCAGGCTATAGCTTGGGCCAGGAATTCAGGGAAGGAAAAACAGGGGTTGACACTAAGGTCTCGGAGGCACTTGCCATCGGAACATAAAAATGAAACCAAATGGACCCTTGCAGGTCCATTTGGTTTCATTTTACACTCTCAAGAGTTAAAATTCATCATCTTAATTAGCCCAGGTCTACACAACTAGAGAATGTAGAAGATTAATGGTCATTTTGATCTGTATGTTAATTTGCCTGTTTTGTTTCCCAAACCCAGCCTGGAATTGTGTAGGCCTATAGCTAGAAAGCAGGGAAAGACATAGAGGCAGAGTGCAATGACTGCCTCAAAGACAAATTTATCTTGTGTTGTGTTATAGTGCACTAAGTTGCACACTTGCCCGATCGGGCAACCAGGTAGCAGTCTTCACTTGCCCGACCATTTTTTTTTTTTTTTTACTTTCCCCGGGCAAGCAGGCAAGTGTTGGTGTCAACCCATGAGTAAAATTGCCCTTGCAACTGAGAAACAATGAGTAGTGGGGGGATTCGGGGAACTATACATTACAATGGCATTAGGAAGGTTGTTCCAAGGTGTTACACTTCATTAATTCAGCCTTTTGTTATCAAATGAGTCAAAACCTGTTTAACTGGTTCTGGAGACTGGAGGTGTTGGATCGTTCTGAAAACAACAGGATGGCTAATGGACCATCACTGCTTATGTGGGGGGGGGGGGGGGGGGGGGGGGGGGGGGGCACCAGAAAGCATTTGTGCTTAGGGCACCCAAATGGCTAGCAACGGCCCTGATTTTTCTCCCCCGAGATCATCAGGTATTATGATTGTAGGCCACACCCACATAATGTATGCCAGTGGTTTTCAACCTATTTGATACCAGGGCCCATTATTTATTCAGAATTTGTGCCACGGACCACTATTTGATGACATTTTAGCCCCACAGACCCCAAAACTAAAGATTTATTTTGCTTTCGTCCACAATTCCAGGCTGGATTTGGGAAACAAAAGAGTAACAATCAAAATGAACAATTATATAGCTGCAAGCAGCAATAAAACGGGATCAAGCAAGCAGCAATAAGGAGTAAGAACAATACGCACAAATAAGCCATAGAAACATGGGAGCCTGAACTTCAGAAATACATCAGGTAATTATGGGAGCAGGGCAGGGTTTTTGATTCCTGCCCTGACTGACTCACAATCTGGTGTGACTGAGTGAATGATTGGTGAGCTGTGAGTGAGTGGTGAACTGAGCTATGAACTGTCATTAGTGACAACATGGCCGAATAGTGACAGTCAAACAGCCTTGCCCAGCCATGAGGCCCATAGGGCAGGTGCCTATCTCCTGTTTCTGTAGCATGAGGCAGCTTGATGTACAAGTACACCCTCTGGACATGACGCTAGTATGACACAGGGTCTTACCCCCAATCCAACCCTTGATGCTGAGTGCCAAGCAGGGAGGCATTGGATCCCGTTTTTAGAGCCTTTGGTATGACCCGGCCGGGAATCGAACCCCGGCCTCCCAGTCTCAGGGCGGACACTCTAACCACAAGGCCACTGAGTTGCTGAATGAGTAAATGATTGGTGAGCTGTGAGTGAGTGGTGAACTGAGCTGTGAACTGTCATTAGTGACAACATGGCCGAATAGTGACAAAACACAACATGGCCGAATGGTGACAACCACCATTACATTGAGTTTTACCCTGGGTTACACATAGAACCATGAACTTAAAGGTATCGTGACATTATTTGTAACATTATTTTATTATGTTGGAGATGATCCTCAAAATGTGTTTAACAGGCTTTCATAGAAAAAAATACTCAATTAATGTGTTTTTGGTCCCTTTCTTTTACATTATAATGGGGCATGGAGAAAAACACATTCTTTTGGCCACTAGGGGTCGTACTTTACTCCTTCCATGTCAATCACTGTCATGATCCACCCACCCACCCCTCTACCCCTCCTCTCCAACAAACTTCCCCGCCTCCTAGATAGGGTGGCCAGGTCCTGTTCATTTGAGGTAAAATAAGTGTTGCATGTGTGGGACATGTTGAGTGGGGAAAGGGGACAAAATGTGGTTAGTTAATAGGATAGTTAATTATTAACATTGTGATGTCATTATTCTAAAATAATTCAGGATTTCAATTCATATATAACAAAAATAGCTGATCTTGGTTGAATAGACAGGAAATACTAACTAGACCACTGACACTGTGGTTGCCTCATTTTTAGTGTCCCGAACAAATCCATAGACTTGTCTTTGAGACTAAATATTTGGTGATCAGCAGTTCAACTGTACTGCATTACAGTGGTTTTCAACCATTTTGATACCAGGGACCACTATTTATTCAGCGTTTGACCCATGGACCACCATTTGATGACATTTTCACCCCACAGACCCACAATACCAGGCTGGATTTCAGCCTAGGGCACTGGTGGTCCCCGGACCATTGGTTTTAAAACTGCTGTATACGACATTGATTCTAATCTATACTCTTTATATCAGTTGTTTGTAAATAGTAGGCCTAATCAATAATATAAACAGAATCCTAGCCGATGTCGCACAAATTACGGGTTATATCAAAGTAAAATGATCGAGCAGAGACAGAGAGAGAGGGACAGAGAGGCAGGCAGAGACCGGCTGCTGTGCCAGAACTTAGGGTATAGAGTTGTGCAAACTCCGTTCACTTCATGGGGCCAGTCTAATGGAGGCTCTTCTACATCAACATCTATTGAGAATGGTGGCAGCAAATTGGGACAAGTCCTGGACCTGAAGTAGGCAGAGACAGCTTTAATGGTCGTAAAACCCTTTATTTTAGTTCGTTTTGTAGTAATAGTTGCTAGGCTACAACATAAACATGACAACAGTTGGCATGTTGCTCTTGTTGAAAATATCGTAGGGCTATTTCCAACTCTAGTCTGTTCCTACTCATGCTGCATGAACAGCGCAAAGCGTTCGGTTTCTGACCCCTCAATGTCGCAACGCTGAGACTAGATTGCTCTAGGCTGCGAACGGCAGCGTGCCCCAGAGTGAAAGGTGGAAGAAGGGAATTATTTTACACAATAATCTCTCTCTCTCTCTCTCTCTCTCTCTCTCTCTCTCTCTCTCTCTCTCTCTCTCTCTCTCTCTCTCTCTCTCTCTCTCTCTCTCTCTCTCTCTCTCTCTCTCTCTCTCTCTCTCTCTCTCTCTCTCTCTCTCTCTCTCTCTCTCTCTCTCTCTCTCGGCAGTGTCGGGACATGCAGGGACATGCAGAGAGTGTTTAGGGCAGTGCCTGTAATACAATGAGAGGGCACTTCTAGCGAAATTGCATTCATGATCTGGGCTGTCGTTTACAGCCGTCGGTGTAAAAAGAGGCTCGAGCTCCCTTCATGGTCTATGTGTGCACGTCCTTCAAACGGAGGAGAGAGGCGGAGAGTAGAGCAGTGGAGGCTGGAGACAGCAAGGCTGTGGGTGGGTGTTTACCGTGATGTACACGCAACTATCCGGTGCCCAACCAGACGAGCCGTTTTTAAAACTAATTAGCATAACTACAAAATACGGAGAAACCACTGAATGTTCAAATACCGACTTTTTATGGTGTAATTGTTGTCAAGAACCCCCCCCAAAACACAAAAAAATGAACAAAAACGTGTTTTTAATGTCACGATACCTTTAAATGTAGAAGACCACATGAGATTGTGCATGATTGACTCATATTACTAGGTGTCCGTGCCGGGATTTGAACCCAGGAACTCTCATTTCCAAGTCATGCGCTCTACCAATGAGGCTACCCAACAGACACAAGACATACTGGAAACAACACACACATTCAGTGGACTGCTTGGTAAATGGTAAATGGTGCATTTATATAGCGCCTTTATCCAAGGCGCTTTACATAGATTGTGCATCACATTCACCCATTCACACACACATTCATACACTGATGGCAGTGGGACAGGGACACATCGACACTAACTCTGCAGGAGCCCGGGATCGAACCGGCAACCTTGTGGTTACCATCCGGTTACTCTACCTCTGAGCCACTACCGCTGCTTAAATATGCACAAATAAGCCATAGAAACATGGAAGAAATACATCATGTGATTGTGGAAACACAGCAGGGTTTTTGGAGACTCAGACTTTGTATTGTCAGCAGTGGGACTTGAACCCTCAATCTTGTGTTCCGAAGTCAGGCACCCTACCGACTGAGCTATCCAGGCACAATGATTTGCTTAGTTGTTGTCATCAATGAAACAACCCAACAACACGCCACCAAGCAGTAAGCAATATGAACAATATGCACAATTCAGCAGTCCGAGGGTGGAGCTTAGTGGTCAAAGTGACAAATGGAAACAAGTTCCACATGCTTATTCCTCTCACACAATCTGGCACAATGTACTTGCTCCAGTGTTGCCAGAGAGAAACAAGCAGAAGAAGACTCTTCACAAACGAGCAACTTTCATTGGCTTATAAAAACGTCATTTTTTGATGAAAACAAATTTGCTTCTGAAGTTTTGTCCGGATGGGGCCAAAGTTCTCATGTAGCAGGTGTCATGCAAATTGATCAAAAATCCAGGCATAAAATCAGGCATGAGCATTTTTCAAACTGCTTAAAATGGCAGACACTCTGGGGGTGGAGCTTACCAGTCGAAATTACAGATGTGTTCCACATGAATCAAGGAACGTGTAGAAACAAGTCCCATGATTTTAAGCCAAACGAAGCCTGAGTTATGCTTGTTCAAATGTTTCAGTTTCAAAGAATTGCTATAGCGCCCCCATTTGAGCGATTGGAGCAAGACTGGTTTTAGTGTTATTTGGCATCCCCCTCTACCAAACTGTAAAATCTCATAAACAGATTACTTTGCATGTGTAGATTAGGGATAATAGAAGAATTTTCACAAACAAGCAATTTTCATTGGCTCGTAAAAACATCATTTTTTTCACTGAAAACAAAATTCACACTCATTTCATGTTTGTATGGCTTCAAAGTTCATATGTAGGTCATTGTTATGCATTTTGATCAAAGATTGTAGGAGAAGAGACATTTTAACTGTTTTACATATGATTAAAGATGGCGGCTCATCTAAAGGTCAGAGGTCAAAAGTCAGAATACAAAAGTTGTTTGACATAAGCAGACGCATAAGTGAATATAAGTTACATTTCTGTGAGTCGAGCAGTTCATGAGTTATGAGTGTTTAAAGTTTGCAATTTCAGTTGAGTGCTATAGCGCCACCATTTGACCAGTGGTCACAGGCTTCGCATCATCACCGTTTGGCATCACCCTCTACCAGATTACCAATTTTCGCGAAAACCGACTGCACGGTTCAGCCAGAACAGCTATTTCTGGCGGAAGAAGGAGAAGGAGAAGGAAAAAAGAGACAGAAACAAGAAGGGATCAAGTCCACTTCGTGGACTGCTTGATCCCTTAATGAACATTAATATTTTTACATTCTCTAGCTGTGTAGACTTGGGCTAATTCACATGATATGAATATTTTAACTCTTGATAGTGTAAAAATGAGTTACATCTGGTTAACCAACTTTCATCCTTTAGCTGGGGACCACCTTGAACTCTCTCAACAACCACTGGTGGTCCCCGGACCACTGGTTGAAAACCTCTGATGTATTTGTATACCATAACTCTTTAGACCCCAAGGAAGATAAAGCGAGTTGTAAACAAGGTTGTTTACCTGTGCCAAGGACAGTAAGACGTAACTTGTTTACTCCATTGATTAATCCACTTTAATCCCGCTTGATGCTAACCGAATTAGCATATTTGGCTGATGTTGGGATCGTTCTCTGGTAAATAATGTCCAGAATACGGGGGTGCACGTGCATTCCTGTGGCAATTGGCGGCCAGATTGAGGCTGATTTCACTTCTTTATGATGAATCTTGGCATTTTAGCATCGGAACGTTCACTACACTAAGGCAAATGGCCTGGATGTTGTTGGCCAATCGGCAGGAAGTGACGGCCTGGGTGGGATTTAAAGGCACAGTCACAAGTCTATATACTCATATAGGCTGAAAAAAATCCATATTACTGCTGTTTGATTTTGGGGTTTTGAGATCAAAATTTGATCTCAAAACCCCCAAATCAAACAGCGCCCCCCAATTTGGTCCAGAGTTCCATTTACATGCATTAATTATTTAATAATTAATGCATGTAAATGGAACTCTGGACCAAATGGGGGGGCGCTACATGCTGGCAAAATGGCACCTAAGGGGTTAAGTGTACCTGTTTTTCACCTTAGCACCAGCCATCTGTAAGTAACCTCGCCCACAGCTGTTGTTGTATTATAATGTAATTTTTTGGGTTATAAATGGAGTTATTGTGATTGGGCCTTTAGACGCAAACGCTTTCAGCTTAGAGAAAGAGACACAAAATACACAGGGAAGACTCCTTTGATTATAATTTATGACCACAACTGGGGGTCTATTAGACTAATGTTAACTCTATTAGACACATTAAAAGTACAAAAATCACTGCACCCCAACCTTTAATTAAATGCATGCTAGTCATCACTCTTATCCTCAGGATTACAGGGATGTACTAATTGTTTCAATGCAACATAATTTCTTGTTATTTTATTTTCCCCAACTGGCTGGCTGGGATGTATGAATCATGGGAACCCGTTTTTCCGTCAGGGTGGCTGAGAACATGGAACATTGAACCAGCTCTTGGCTATAGCTTATCTGTGGTTATAGTTCCCAGGGTCAGCGTTTTATCGAGCTCGGAAAGGAAAGTTGTAGACTCTGTGGTGGCTCTGTGTTTAAGCTCGGGTTATGGGAAGTCTTTAGTGGCCTGATTAAAATAAAACAGACAATTGTTTTTATTTTACAAGTTATGCCTATATCACGGATGTATCCTTACAAATAATAATGTGGTAATCCTGATCTCTAAAGTGCCTCCTTCTGGCCAGCCATAGACATTGATGGAGGAGAAAGGAACCGATTATAATAACATGTTCCTTCCACATGCTTTGTCAAAACTCAGGGAAACTACCTCCACCCCCTACCACCCCCCACCAGGTGAAACGATGCGGCTTGGACTCCTCATGCATTGAAGGAAGGATAATTGAGGATGTGTGATGAAAAGATAAAACATTTCCCTGTACGCTATGTTTAACAGGTCAGCTCTGTTTTTGGTCCACTATAGCCTGGTATGACCTAACTAATATTTTTTGAGGCAGATTTAGTGGTTTCCAGGCTAAAATCATATTCTGGATTAATTTGTTATGTAAGCAGCTGTTGTGCATCAGGTCCAAATGGGATTATAATGTGGTTAAGGTTGGATGAGCTTCGTGAGGCAACAAAAGTTGGCTGTTTATTTACGCTTTCCTTTCGACATTCATTCTGCCAATTAGCCGTGCGAGCCTCGTGACCTCTTTCAGGAGGAATGAGAGAATTAGAGAAAACGTGAACAACAAAGAGCTTGATAACATTTACGGGTGATTAGGAGAAGAAGAAAAATTGACAGACAAGTAATGCGAACCAGCTGTCAGCCATAATAGAAGAGCTTGGTTATTTGGCTCCAGCTACTGTATTTATCATGCAGTCATACTGGGTGAATACAGTATTCTCCATTGTTATTTGGTCTTACTTTAGGAAAGAAACATGCAGGGACCGGGGTTATTCAGAGGTTTTCCTTCAATTTTCCATGTAAACATGGGGCAGTAAGTCACACTACTCCATGATGCCATGTTTTTACATTCAAAGATAAGAACACACATCATTGACAAGAGTATTATAAAATGAATAAAATAATTTGTAAACTCTTAATCGTTTACGAATTATTTCCAATGTATTTATTCTTATTTAGTCAACAGCGCTTTTTAGACTCTTAATTAGACATTTTGTGTCATGAAAAGTAGTCAACAGCACTTTAGTCAGTATGTAATGTTAATCTTTATTTCCTAGCAGACATGGTAAAAACATGGTAGACAGTGCCCAAATGAAAAAAACAAAACAAACATTATATGCGACCTCTTGAAAGTGGCACCTTTCATGCAATCCTCATATAAGAAAATAAAGTTAATATATGATCCATAGTATTTTTTGTAAAGTGAACCATATAATTTTGTAATTTATACGAATTATATGACATACAAAACAGATATAAGATCCATAATGACTTGTATGAAAGGTGCCACTTTCAAGAGTTAGCATATCAAGTTTTTTTTTTCTATATGGGTAAGAGTGCAACAGTTCAACAAGTAAACAAAGACAACGTTTCGATCGTCAAGATCTTCATCAGGTGCCTGATGAAGATCTTGACGATCGAAACGTTGTCTTTGTAACAATAAAGATAGTCTTTTGTACCAGACTAGTGGTGTGCGGGCCCCATCTCTTATCCGCTGAAAATTGCAGATCTACAATTGCAGATAAGCAAATTGCAGATCATCTTGAATCAATGATTATATACATGTACTGTATATATTTTCTCAGTTGATACGTCGATACATCAGTATTGTCTGTTTATTTGATTAATTGAATTAGAAATAAATATAAGAAGATAGTTGCAGCCCTATAGGAGAAAAAGAGCCAGTGTGAGTCTTGCAGAAACAGAAGGGAAAGAACAGATTGTTTTCATTTCAGTCATGTGACGTAGTGTGTCTGACACTGATCCCAGAGCTATTCTGGTGTTTCTCTGCTGGGGGACTCCTGTACTTTACTGTACTGTACCCTACCGTACTGTACTGTGCTTTACCATACCGTGTGTTGACATATGGATTCATTACAGCATATTGAGCACTGACACCATGTCCCTGCACAGTGCCTCATAATGCCTGCCTTTTCAAAGAAATAAAACACTGGTACAGACAGTGCGTGTCCTGAATAACTCTGTCTCTCTCTCTCTCTCTCTCTCTCTCACACACACACACACACACACACACACACACACACACACACACACACACACACACACACACACACACACACACACACACACACACACGTGCATGGCGCCGTGCGCTGCTCACTATGGCCATCTGCTCTCTCATCCTCTCTGCTAGTGGCCTAAACATGATTATGCAGAGGAGATGAGGTGCTGTAGAGTACAGTACCATATGTCATTATGCAATAGCGGAAGGAAAAACAAAACAAAATGAGAGATATGGGAAGAGATGAGGGGGACCTATTGTTGTACCTTCTCTCCTTTTCTGTTTGAAACAAACTCTGAAAGTTCTTCTCCGTGTCTGAGCGAGGAGGCAACAGCTGTCTGCAAACTGTCACAGCTTGTTACCAGTGGTTCCACAGGGAGAGAGAGAGGGACAGAGCGACATAGGGAGTGACAGAGAGGAAATTGTAGTCTGAGGTTCCCTATGATGTCAAAAGGGTTTCTGTAGTCTCACATAGGTTTCAGAATACACTATTTGTCTGTCTGTCTGTCTGTCTGTCTGTCTGTCTGTCTGTCTGTCTGTCTGTCTGTCTGTCTGTCTGTCTGTCTGTCTGTCTGTTAGCGTGACCACCTCCAGACATGGCCAATGAGGGACAAGGGACCCCCTGTTGCGGGACACCGCGGGACACATAAGGGGGGGGGGGGGGGGGGGGGGGGGGGGGGGGGGGTTCCGGTGAACATGTTTTTAGTGCAAAATTAAAAGGTATGACAAACATACATAGAGGCAAAGTTATTGACTTTTTCATTTAATATTATAGGCAGCGCTGCTTGCTGGCATGATTGACATGACTGACTGTAATTAGCCTACTTAATTGGTTGCCCAGCCGTGTAACATTCTACAGTTTGAACATTTTAAAATATTGTAATATAACCTCAATCAGCATATTCTTTGAAATGATGTTTTTGCATTATAGAATAGCCTAGGCTACATGGTGCTCATTTTTCCAATCAAATAAACCGCTGGGAAAGCTCTAATAATTAGGCTAAGTGTACAAGCCAGCGCACATGTCTCTAAGTTGCGTGGAAAAAAGGACGACATTAGGCCTATCTATCTTTTCTATCTATTGTTTGATGAAAAAAACGTGGCTATACCTATACCCAATGAAAATATAAAATATATAAATTATATACTGTATTGACTAGTTGGAATTAAAACAATCGCTTGAAAACTGAGTGAGGATGAGAAATTTCAAATCTCAAAAAGTTTTTGTATCGGAGCGCATTGATGCGCTGTTGACCGTAACTGGAAAAGTCGGGCCGCCGCAAAGTCAGACCAAGCAAAAGTGCGGAAATCTCGGCCCAGGGACGTGGAAAGGTCGGCCAGGGCTGTGGAAATCTCGGCCAAGGGCTGTGGAAATCTCGGCCAAAATCAACCAGACATGCATATCAACCATTATCAAGCCATATGCATGCAATAGACATGCATACCAGCCATTCCACAGACTTGGGCCGACCTCTCCACTATTCAGTATTAAATAGTGTAGTATTAAACATGTATTTTGAGGTGGAAGACTGCTGTCGCATTGTGACATGCGAGATGCTGAGGGCATGGTGCGCGTCGGCAGGAATGAGGTCTGCAAACGCATACGGTATAATATAATAATATAGTAATAGTATTAGGCCTAATATGTTTGCAAATAACAGCTCATGGACGCTTATTTGGACGAGAGCGGCAGCGCAGCAGCACGCCAGCACAGCGTCAGACTTTTTTTTCTCCCCCTCTCTTTTTTTTCCTCCTCCTCCGTCTTTTGACAGTTTGCGGGACATTAGTCCCTTTTTGAGGGACGCGGGACAGAGGGTTGAATTTCGGGACTGTCCCGCGAGATCCGGGACAGGTGGGCACTATACTGTCTGTCTGTCTGTCTGTCTGTCTGCCTGCCTGCCTGCCTGCCTGTCTGTCTGTCAGGACCGTGACAAATTAGTGACGTTTTGATTGTGCGGCCAGATCAAGGCAATCCAAGACTAGTCAAATCTGTCCCAGAATATCACCTGATTTCAATCAACGTAAATTCTGTCCACTAAAAACAGACGTCCCAGGATGACATCTTCACAAATTGATGTAATAAAGCTATAGCTAAACTATTCTGGGTCAGATATGACTAGTCTGACCTCAATCTGACTCTCTCTGATTCATCCACGGACGTCTGTTCTTAGTGGTCAAGATTTGTGTTGGTTGAAATCAGGGTAGTCAGGACTAGTCTTGGATGCTTTGATCTGGCCACAATCAAGACGTAACTAATTCTTCACGGTCCTGAGCGTATTTACTGAGCCTCTCTCTCTTCTCTCCATGTGCAGTAAAATCTAAAGAGTACATCAAGGGGCTCATACCTGAACCATGATGGGGTTAAACTGACAGGATTTGCTTGCATGTGCAGCAGCCCCGGTCCTTAACGGCTTCCTGTTTCCTGTCTTTTATTAGGTGGACTTAAGGTCGGAGAAATAACCTGCAGTTTGTGACCGGAGGGACAAACCTGTTAGAAAAGCCTGTCTGACTGTCTTGGGTAAAGCCAAGGAGAACCTTACCCGGCCCCCTCCTCCTGTTCGACTGCTTCTGTCCAGCTGCCCTTGAGCAAGGTACTTTTAAATCTGTAACTTCATCATCAGTCCAAGTGCCTAGTGATGATCAGCAGCTCTGCAAGTGAATGAATGGGAAAGTCGCTATAGTGTTACAAAGAGCCATGAATGCTACACATATAAAAAGTAATTGATCTCATGTCCATAAACTCTCTCTCTCTAGCTCTCTGTTTTCCAGAGAGAGACGACATTTATCTTAGTTATTCTTAAAGCACACTCACTTTGTCGTTCCCCATTCTGTCTTTCTCCCTGCTGCCGTTTTTGTAAACATCAGAAGTGCCTCAGAGTAGCGTTTGAGCATGCCACCCGCACTTTTTGTTCCAGCATACGCTCTGCTGCCTTTGGTTTCAATATGCTCCCTTCTGGCCAAACCATATTGTTCTCGCTCCATTTGGGGACTTTTTTTTTCAAGGGAGGAATGCACTGGGTTCAGAGTCGGACTGCCTCCATGCCTGTGGCTTGATGTGACAATGGCCACCGTCTTTGCAAAAGATTTTTACAACTTGTGAAAATTACTTGAAAGGTCTGCTATATAGCTTAGTTTCGCATAGTGGTTTCACTTACCGACTGTAGACTCTCATTGCGTGTGTGTGCGGGAGTGTGAGAGGACTCTCTTTTTTATTATCTACTACAGTCCTAATAAACCCCAGGAAATTATAACTGGCATTGCACTTCCATATTCCTAAATGCCTAAGCCAGAGGCTCAATATGGCAGTTTGTTACATTCAGTAGATCATTTGTGACCAGATATAATTTCCTGAGGTTTATTAGGACTGTAGTGGATAATAACAAAAAGAAATCGCTTTAAAATTTTGTAAACAAATTTATTTGAAAGGTCTGATTTATGCTGTAGCTTAGTTTCGCACAGTGGTTGTTCTCTCATTGCCAGGAGTGTGAGAGAACACGTATACCGTGTTGCATCCTCCTCTAGAGTGTAGCAGCTCTTTGCAGTGAACCTCATTTAATTTATCTTGGGAGCAGTTCAAGTTTATTTAAAGAAACCGGTAATTAAGGGACGCTTGAAAAAAAAATGCACATGCTGTGCTTGTATCTCCTACTGGATTTCTCTCTGTGGTGTTTTGACTGGGGTTGGTGGATTCTGTCTACCTCTGAACTTGAAAGCTGTCTGTAGTGGTAAGGGGATCTGAGGACATCAGTCTCTCTCACAAATCCTCTCAAATTCTCCCCAGGATGGTGTGTTTGTGTTGATTAATTCTGTACCGTACTGAAACTGGGCTGTACTGAAACTGGGCAAACATTACTCCATAGAATCATTTACGGCAATTCTTGAGGATGCAACATACATTATAACGACTGTACTTGTTTTGTGTAGTAGCCCCAGCATATTAGCATTATCATGTTCTTCTATCTTGTTCCTCATCTATTCTATATTTTTTATTTGTTGCACTGAGAAAAAAACAACAACATGACAATAATTCTAGCGGGAAATGTGTTAATTGGGGGAAGTTCTCACCATGTATGCATGTATGCATACCATGTGATCTCCAGAAGGTTGTTAACAGTTTTCATGCCATGGAAATAGATCTACGTCATCCGTTATCATTATGATTTACAGTAACAACTGATGCCGCTGACGTTAACGCTACTGTACGTGACGTAACTTACCGGCGCCGGTTCAATACGATCCCCATGCTAACAGCAGCTAGCAGCGACCGCGGCGACCATTGCTAGAGCATAACAAGGGACGGCCTAACCCGGAACCAAAAGTGTGTGTCCGTCCACTAACTTGTCCGTCGGGAAACATGGACCGAAATATGAAATATGACTTTTAGATGAAAATCGCTGGCACTGGCGAGCTCCAAAAATATGAAAAAGGGCTGGCACTGAGAGAGTTAATTAATGGTGTTTCAAGTCAATATTCTGTAGGCTACAACAAATTGTCTTCCTTGTAATCTGTTGTGATACAGTTTTTAGCTCTATTGTTGCCAGGTGTGGGTCCCCAGAACCCACAGCGTTCACTCTAAATGATGACTTCCACATGGAGAAATATACCACGCTTTTTTATTCTTTATTTTCCCACACGATTCCATTTGCACACTCCGGATTTCACTGTTTATAGACCGGTGCTTTGTACTTGAACTTCTCATGTCCTCTCTGTGACAAGGGTGTGGGTGTGTGTTTCCGTGTGTCTATGTGTCTCGTCATCTGTATACATTATATTAATTTGCACCATTAGCATTTGGGGCTATATCGCGACAGCAGCAAGATAGATAGTTAATACCCCCCCCCCCCCCCCCGGCCCCCCCCCCCCCCCCCCCCCCCCCCCAGCCACCCCCCCCCCCCCCCCCCCCCCCCCCATGCCTATGCCTAGATCCGCCCCTGTCCGGGTCTCTCCGTATCTCCGTCAGTCCCACGCATGTATGCAGGCATGTCTGTCCCTTCCATGTGTGCTTTCTCAAGATCCTTCTGTTGTGCTCCTCCCATGAATGGATGTGAGGAACGACGACGTAAGAGACTGTGTTTGTTGTCCTTGCTTTCAGTGGGGGCTGCTTTAGGAATAGTGATGAGTTTGGAGGGGGGATTAGTTCAAAGTCGAGAGAAGGGTTAAGTATTCAGTGTATAGTTGTGAGGGTGAAAGCTGGGGTCATGCAATTAAGGCAACAGAAATGCTGTTGTGTGTGTGTGTGCCTCTTGGTTCCGCTGTGTGTGTGTGTGTGTGTGTGTGTGTGTGTGTGTGTGTGTGTGTGTGTGTGTGTGTGTGTGTGTGTGTGTGTGTGTGTGTGTGTGTGTGTGTGTGTGTGTGTGTGTGTGTGTGTGTGTGAAATGTGCACGTGTGTCAGAGAATGGTGGTAGTCACATGAGCACTGCAGTGGGTGATTAACTAAGACCACATCACCAGAGAAAACAATGTCTAACCTCACTCCTCCTCCGAGAGAGAGTGTATGTGAGTGTGCGCGTGTGGTGTGTGTGTGCATGTGTTTGTGAAAAAGTGTGACCTTGGCAACCCTTTCTCTGTCTCTGTCTTATTTCTCCTTGAAGGAACGTGAGGGAGGAGAGGGTGGAGGATGAGGGAGACGAGGAGAAGGATTTCATTTGATCTCCCTCCCCTGTGCAGGGAATACTCTCTCTCCTTTCCGTTCTCTGCGTTCTGCCCCTCCGTCCGTCGCCTTGTGTGCTGAATGGAGGCTGTCCTTGGAATTAATGTCTTGGCTCTCTCCGGCACTCGCACTCTTTTCATTTTGGATTAAATTCTGTTTCGCACGCGACCTCCCCGACACCGCAGGTCTAAATCGGGTTTTTGACTACTGACATTTGACTGTGTTCATTTTACTCTAGAGAGTAACAGCTCTGTAAGGGTACACGTGGTTAGATTGGTACAATCTTGGTACAACTCTCAGATAAATGAATGCTGACGCTTTTACCGTGTCGTTCGGATTGGTGCATGGTTAGTTAGCTGCGACAAATGCCGGATAACACTTTGGCCTTGCCTCGTTACGGCAGTCCCCCCCCCCCCCCCCCCCCCCCCCCCCCCCCCCCCCCCCCCCCCCCCCCCCCCCCCCCTTTGGGGCCCTTCGAGTGCCTTGAGGAGTAGACAAAACAAATACACTGCACAGGGAAAAATAAAACTTGTTCTTCTAGTGCAGTAGTTTTCAACCTTTTTGATACCATGGCCCACTATTTATTCAGAATTTGAGCCACGGACCAGTATTTGATGACGTTTTAGCCCCACAGCTAAAGAATTATTTTATTTTTGTACGCAATTCCAGGTTAAATTTCAGAAACAAAACAGACAAACACATATCAAAATGACCATTAATCTTCTACATTCTCTAGTTGTGTAGACCTCGGCTAATTCAGATGATGAATATTTTAACTCTTGAGAGTGTAAACATGAAACCAAATGCAAGGGTCCATTTGGTTTAATTTTTACGCTCTCAAAGAGTTACATCTGGTTAACCAACATATTCCATCATTTAGTTGGGGACCAGTAGGAACCCTCTCAAGGACCACTGGTGGTCCCCGGACCACCGGTTGAAAACCACTGTTCTAGAGCTTCTTATCATGATGACTGAACTCAGAACCAAGAGGCCCCATAGCTGTCTCACAGTAGTATTTAAATAGGCTTGATCAATAATTCTCTCTGTCTCTTTGTCTTTCGCTTAAGGGATTCTCGCCAGCAGGGATGCTCTGACTTATCGGCCGTACTTGGGTAATGGCTGATACAGGCCTCAATGACTGCCGTCAGTGGAACGGAAATAGGATGACATGAATCGATCTGCCGCAGCCGATGTTTGTCTGTCGCCTCATAAATCTATGACTAGAATGAGATTGAATTGGTGCTCATTAAAAGACTGTCTGTGACGAAGGCCTGAATAATTTTAAATGAATTGCAGCATAAATGAACAAAAGTAAGAATTGACAATTGTCGATTAATTGGCAGCTGCTAGATGGCTCTGGCCAATTAGAAGTTGTTGTGGCGTTGCCGATATACGAGATAGCCAATCAGATCGGCAGTACAAAGTTCATCCCATGGCTCAGAGGTCGACTTGCGCCATAATGGGTAATCCTCATGCAACCTTTTGGCCAACCTCTTAGACACTGGGACCATTCCGTCAACTCCATCTCCATACTCCCAAGCCTATTTACTATGCAGCCTGCAGCTGCCAAAGAAAAACGCAGAAAAACAACAGAATCTGTAGTGTATTGGGTATATCGGTCAAATTGTTTTTTTCAATTCAGTGCCTCTCTATTCGCCAATGTCTTGAGGATCTGATTACATGCGGTGCTGCACCATTCACCAGCCCCAAGCCTATGGGGTGCAGACAAGATAGTTGATAGTGGGCATACAGCTTTTATTACAGTAGTGTGTGTGTGTGTGTGTGTGTGTGTGTGTGTGTGTGTGTGTGTGTGTGTGTGTGTGTGTGTGTGTGTGTGTGTGTGTGTGTGTGTGTGTGTGTGTGTGTGTGTGTGTGTGTGTGTGTGTGTGTGTGTGTGTGTGTGCACATGTGTGCTTCGGTGCATTCTCAATGTTAAACTAACGCTCAGGAGTCTACGCCCTTCATAAGAGGAGTTATTTGGGTCTCCTTGTCCGCTTGTCCCTTTTATCCTGCTTTTTATAGGCAAAATATGTAATTAGAGTAACAATGCCACAATGCCATGTTTACCTTGTGTGGAGCAGATGTATAATCTTTCTCACTGTGGAGCTGATGTTGCAATGTAAGGCGAGCTGCTGGTCTGTTCACCACTATGCAATAGTAGTATCCTGGTTCAGACCCATCGACGCATCGTCTCTTGGTCTGGCCTTGTATTGTCAACCTCTAATTTCCTTTGATATACAATGAGAGTCGGAGTTGGGGTTTGATCTAACGACAAATCCACACAGACGCAGCTGATTGGCCAGCACCCCTGTCACTCAATAGTGCAACAGTTACAGTGTCAAACAACAAACATGGCGGCAACAGCTGCAGTGAAGCATGTTTAAATACTGCGCGGTTATCAGGGGAGGGAAGCCACAGCCAGCCACAGGACTACACTGTATGTTTTGTGCACAATATTCTGAAAAACCAATAATCAATAAAAAAATAAAAAACGAAAAAATCTTATCACTTAAAGGGGAATTCCACCAACATTCCACCAACATCTTGATGACATCATCAAGATGTATTTTCACCATGTTAATGGATTTCTTCAGACACTTCTTTTTTCTGAGAGCGTACGAATGGAACCGAATGAACCCTAACGGGTTCAGAAAAAATGTTGAAAATGGGTGGAATTCCCCTTTAAGAACAATCACTAACACCCATGAAATCCACTCTAATTACTGAAGTCTGTTCCATGACAGTCCAGCAGCATGATGTGATTGGAGGGGTGAGACATACTGTACAGTACATGCGGTAGATATACACACGTACTGTACATGATGTCCTGTTCTTAATGGCTCTGGCCTACACAGTAAAACATTTAAACATTCTGGAATTCCATATGAGGCTTGTCATAAAAGCTGAATTATCGCAGGATTCAGGACAGGAGTGAGCAGCAGCGGACCACTTTCCGTTTCCACTTTACTTCCTTTGCCCCCCCGTCAGGCATTCCCATCATCTCTCTCTGTGAAAATGGATGATATGCGGTTTGTTGTCTATTATCTCCTGGCAGGTGTATATATGTGTGAATTATACAGTACGGCTTCACTGGAGACCTCTCCTTTCAGTCTGGCGAAGATGGAGAACTGTAGTTGGAGAGGAAAGGAGAAAAGTCTATCGCGGTGTTGTCACTTCTGAAATGGGGGCAGTCAGTCACTTCCCGTGTTAAATCGTGCTCTCCTACAGCTGCATTACTCAAGTAGATACATTTTGATACCTTAGTGCAGCGGTTTTTAACCTTTTTGATACCAGGGCCCACTATTTATTCAGAATTTGAGCCACAGACCACCATTTTATGATATTTTAGCACCATGCACAGACCCCAAAACTAAAGATTTATTTTGCTTTTGTCCACACTACCAGCCTGGATTTGGGAAACAAAACAGTCAAACATACAGATCAAAATGACATTCTCTAGTTTATAGACTTGGGCTAATTCAGAGTATGAATATTTTAACTCTTGAGAGTGTATGCTCTCAAAGAGCTATATCTGGTTAACCAACTTTCCATCATTTAGCTGGGGACCACCTGGAACCGTCTCAAGGACCACTATTTGAAAACCACTGCCTTAGTATGATCACACACACACACACGCATGCACGCACGCACGCATGCGCACACACACACATACACAGCTTCACGTTGGTATTCATTCAATCATGTTATTTTTCCATGAACTTCTTTGGCTGCTTTCATATATAGCAGAACTTCTTGATGACCTCATCCATCAGCCTGTGTTTACAACACAGACCCTGCTCTGGCAAAACTTTAAATATCTTTGTCAACAGCTGACTTTCTAATAGTTTATTAGAAAGTCTTTCTAATGTTGTCTCCTACAACAGCAGCGTGTGTACACTTTGGTTCACATCTGCTAAACATCCATCTTCAGACACCACCAACCGCTGTGCGAGAGCCTTTACACTCGCTGGGTGATTTATGTAGCATGTTGCTACTATGATTCATCGAATGTCCCTTATTGATGTTACGATTAGCGCAAAGAGGTGGGTTGATTAGCTTGGGCAGCATTCCATTTGGGGCTTGTGCTCCGGTCGAGAGTGGATGGTAACTTTTGTCATGTTGTAGTCAGTGATTTGTAGTGAAAAGGCAGAATCACTACTATGAATGGCTATACTAATTATTTCTGTCTTGTGGTTTCCTGCCTGATGACTACAAATCAGTCACACAGAAGGGTGTAATCTGAAGGCGACTATACTGTAGACCATGTTGCAATCAGGTAGTCGCATCCACCGCGACCAGGTCCACTTGGTCGTGTTGGAATGGACTATAGCTTCTCCTTCGTGGGAGGGCAGGACAGGACAGGGGAATGGCTCCGTGGGACAACTAGGTTGGTGATCATGCACTGCTCTGTGCTTGCAGTGATATTTAGGGTTAGGGTTAGTGATTGGGTTAGTAATTCGGTATTGCTTGCAGTTATGTTTAGGGCTTTGTGTTAGAGATAATGTAATGTTTAGGCTTAGGGTCTCCACCAACCTATTGACTAGTCATGACCATAAGCAAGTTCTTGCAACCAAGTTGAAGCTATAGTTGCTCACTTGTTGTTGTGACCTCCAGCATCACGACCACGACCAGTAAAGTAGTCACGACCAGCAAGAAACTGGTCATGACCAGATTGCGACCAGGTTGTTGGTTGCTAGTGGATTTCACTCTCTCAACTACGTTGTACATGACGTATTTTATCATACGCTCCAGACCGGTTGACACACTGATTTTGGAACACAGACCAGCGCTTTCCTCTGAAATCCCCTGTTGGAATTGCGTTCTTGAATTCACAGAACAAGCGCCCCGAACATAATGGGGTATAAAAGCATTAAATGTACGTATATTACTTTACGTAATGGGATTTAGGAGGACTTTAATGCGACAGCGACTTGAAGCGCTGCATGGGCCCACATGGTGCGTGTCAACTCAGCGCTGCGTGACGCGTGATGGTGATGGAGTACGCCGAGTGGAAAATCGGTTTTCACCCCTGCAAAAACTTTTCTCTTACATGTATTATCATATTTCGCGGTGGCTTTTGTAACACAGACTGAGATGTGTTATTTTCAGATTTTCAGTTTGACTGGAGGCGAATCCGAATCCGGGCAAATGATTAAGAAAATGTGGGAGTAAAAAAGAAAACAAAAAAAACTTCAAAGCCGCCAGAGCTGGTGTTGCAACAATGATGCAGACAGAGAGAGAGGGAGGGAAGGAGGGGCAGGGGAGGATTATCCAAGGGGCACGTTGGGCCCAGGCCCAGGGGCCCCTGAGTGAGGGGGGCCCTTGCACTTGAGTGGCTGAAGATCAGGGCCCCCTAAAAAAGAAAGGGATAACAGTGAATAACAGTGGTGCACACGGCTTATTCATTTGTGTCCATAAAGTAACCCTAATATCCTAAACAAACATAATATGGTGCATTACTGCAAGTGTTTAAGCAGTTTGTTTATTATTTTGTAGCATGTCCTTTGCTGAAAATCCTGCTGAAATGCAGGTGAATATCGTAGGCCTATATGTCATAATTGATATGCGTGTGTGTAGACACTATGCACTGTGATGGAAAGAAAAAGGCTCTGGTGTAGGGGCTGGGGGGGTCTTTGGCTGGCGGTGGTCCAGGGGCTCATAAGAGGTAGGTGAAAATGTAGGCATTAAAGTGCAAATAACATGGATTCCTAAAACTCTTTTTAATACTTAATATCACATTGTATATGTCCCTCAAGCTTATTACTAATGGTTTGAGCCTCAATCACCACTGATATAGCCAGTTCTTGTCATTATTTCTGGACAGTTTAGCTGCAGTACCACAATGTCCTGGGGTGGCGAAAATGAAAATTTGTAACTGAAGACTGAAGGAGAGGAGGAATTTATACCAATTAGGGTGCATTGAGGACATCATTAGGATGGCAATCTGTTCCTGAGAGCCATTTGCATTAAATCCCCTATATGATATGAAAGGCTGATTGTTCAAACTACTGTAGGTACTTCGTGGGGATTAGAAACACACATGGGAGCTCTAAAACACACAAAAAAATGTTGAAATTCATGTTATTCACACTTTGATAATGTAGACTCACCCTCTACCCCTCAGTCTGTCTGTCTCTGTGACTGTGTGGTGCCATGGCTGCACGCTCCACTGTTTTCTGTTCATCTGCAAAATGTAAACAAGAGTCCTGAGTGTTAATTTAATGGCTGATGAAATGGATCAGTACATTTGTCCACTCTCTCGGAGTTCAATTACTTACTGTGTGCATGTGCGTGGCGTGCGTGTGCACATAGGTTGCTGCCTGACAGCTTGAATGTCTCCCCTGGCTGACAGAGAGCAGCTGACTACTATTTACTATGCTGGGGGTTGGGTTTGAGAGAGTTATGGTGCAAACCCCAGAGGGAAATCTGAGGAATTCTTGTAAAGGGTGATCTCCCATGTCATTGCTTTGTTGTTGTTAATCGTAAGCGCTCCTTTTTGACTGCCGTTCCAGTGAAGGTATAATTTGTTGTGCTTTGAGTTTTGTGCCAAAATAGCAGATCTACAAGCTAGATCTGTTTTCAGTGCAAGGCAGGCATATAAGACAATACTCTATTCAGAGCTCAGGCATAGTTTTATTCTTTTTTAACATTGAAGAGAAATCAGTCTATAGAAAAATACAAGACAATTTACACTACAATCCTTTCTATTGACTGAATCAATTCTCCTTTCAGTCACTGATGCATTCCACACGAAAGGATCGACCTGACATGCCCATGATGAGGTTTGTGGGCAGTTAGTAATCCTAAACTACTATTTTCTGAACGTGGAAAATGCCACCAAGGGTTGTGGCCAAAAGCCAGGAAGTAAGGATTGTTTTTGCATTCCTTGTTTTCATTCCAGTGACATCACTGGGGTAAACCGTTCAGTATGGCTTTGGTGCAGGCATTTCAGAGAAAGAATTATAGTAGGAGGACTGTGGCTCAGGGGTTAGAGTGGCTGGATGGTAACCACAAGGTTGCCAGTTCGAGCCCAGGCCCCTGAGCAAGACACTTAACCCCTAATTGCTCCCGATGTGCTGATCGGTTCTTTGCATGGTTTCCGCTTCCATTTGTGTGTGAATGGGTGAATTGGATAAAGGTGCTATTAAATACACCATTATGGCTGTCAGTGGAACATTAGCCCCATGACAAATGAAGAGATAGTGTTGAAAATTTAAACCGTCTCAGTGCATCCAGGTTGGTTGTTAGTTAATGTTTCCAGTAGTTCATCAAACAAATCAATTTTGTAATTTATTTCATTTTGAAGTACAAATTTTAAGCAAAGAGTTGATAATAATAAAATAAAATATTTATTAGCATTTTATTTTTGGTGATTATTGGTGATCCCCAGTGCACTGACTGTGCTGTCGCCAATCCTGTTCGCCATCCACACCTCTTATAAGACCTGTCACCCCTGGAAGTTCTCAGGTGACAGAGGTGTCGTCAGCTGCACCACAGGTCACAACACAAAAGTGAGAACGACAACGCAGTGAGGGACTACACTAGGTGAGGTGGAGTGAGGTGAGCATGCCTCCGGCGTGATGCTGCTTTGCCATTGCATGCTCTTTAACACAAGCAAGAACCGGATGTTCAGGAAGGCTATAGGCTATAGCTGCCCTGGAAAGAGTGGAGGAGGTGATGGAGGCGCCTGTAGTGACGAAGACGGCTGGATGCTATTTAATATGGACAACCACCCTAATCCCCTTCCTTGTGGGCATTGTGGGGCATTCTAACGCCCAGGTTCAACCAGTAGACTGAGAATATTTTTGGTACTGATAGCTTGAGGGTTTAAGGATAGCAGTTAGTATGAAGATGTACTGTACAACAAGTTCTTAACTTTGGGGATCAGAAAAGGTCTCATCTTATACAAGTATTGGTAAGGAAATAATCAACAGCTACAGGCCTGTCTTCATTTGACTTTACTCTTAGCTGTACCTCAGCTGTGTTACTGTTGCAGCATGTGACACCTCGATTTCCTAGTAGGGATCAATGCATGTTTTTCTCATGTTAGGCTGTGAGTTTGTTAAGAGGATCCCAGGCTAATAAGCTTCATATGGATAAAAAAAAACATTATATGTGCCCTCTATAACTAGAAATGCACATTTAAAACACAGAATAAGTTCTTTAGCTTAAAAATAGTTCATATTTTTAATTTTTTATCCCATGGGGGCTGTCATTTTACTGTGTCTGTCATAGGGATGATGTCACAGGAGTCCTGTAGTATAGTTTAGCTATGGAATGTTCCATGATTACCAAACATTGTAACGTAAAACATTGACATATACACTGCTCTGTTTGTAATGAAAATGGCGACCCCCACTGGTTGATAAAGGACTATAAAATGAACGTGGTGAACTTACCAGGTGGACAAAATTTATTGTTGTTGCATTACATTACTTCTACTACAGAGTGATCTCTTGTGACGTCATACCTATGACAGGCACAGTAAAATGGCGCCCCCCTTGGGATGAAAATATGAACTATTTTTAAACTAAAGAACATATTATACAGTATGTGTTTTAAATGTTCAATTCTAGCTATAGAGGGCAAATGTGATGTATTTAACCATATGAGGCTTATTAGCCTGGGATCCTATTAAAGTGATGTATCTCATGCCCCTGTTTTCAGTGACAGATATGAAAACGGAATGAGATGTGTAGTTTTGCTGTGTGTGTGTGTGTGTGTGTGTGTGTGTGTGTGTGTGTGTGTGTGTGTGTGTGTGTGTGTGTGGTGTGTGTGTGTGTGTGTGTGTGTGTGTGTGTGTGTGTGCGTGCGTGCATGCGTGCGCTCACACGCTTCTCTGTCATGAGTCAAAGCTACATTGCATGGCTTTTATCTATCTCTGGACCAAAGACAAGTAATAATTAGACAAGTAATAATTATGAATATAGCTGTAGGCAGCCTCTCTTCTTTATTTTATTAATGGACTTATAGCTAGAGTGCCAGCCAACCATTATTCTGAAAACACTCGCTTTTCTTCAAAAAGTAGGAAACAACCGCCCATTTCTACATCATTATCTTAAGTCTGATTTCTCTTTAGTGTTAATATTGTAACCGTGATGCAACATAAAGTCATTGACCCAGAACATCCACGCTTGATCCGCTGTGGGAATGGGAAAGAAAAATTAAATTGATCCTTAAATAAGTAAGTGAATGGGTGTGTGCGCACAAAAAACAGGGTGGGGCGGGGCTGAGCAAGGCGTTGCCTAGCAACAAACGATTGGCCAAAAAAAGACTGTTTTATATCCACTAAAACCTTAACACAAGATCCGCCAGTGACGTCCATCTTCGTCAATTAAGATGTCGTTGGTCGTCCAGGGCATCTGTGGTTTTATTTGGAACTACAGTACACCTTGTTTCTTCACGGTCCACTTAGGTTCCTCTTTGTTTCTTTTTATCTCTCTTACACACGTACAGTATATGCATAATGCATATTCAGTTAATTAAAATATCTCTGGAAAACATGGGATTATGCTGAGCACAATGGATGCGTCATTTGTCTATCTAGTGCTACAACCGAGAACCAAACACAGAAAGGGAGTCCTCCTCCCATCCCACATGAGTAATTGCGAAACTGTTATAATCCGTCTTCAGGCTATTATTAGCATGTTGCGTGAAACACTTTGGGTGTGTGGAAATTGATCTAATTCCTCCCTGGTCATTTTTCACGAGTGTTTACAGACAAGTGCTGTGTTAACTCTGTGTAAGCTCATGACAAATAAGAAACCCATTGTAGAATTGGGGTTTTCTACAAAATCTGAAATCCGTATTTCAGTTGGGGGGTTTATACCGTGTTCGGTTGCTGTCTCTTGGCATTACATAGATGAATTTCAGTGGATGTAGGTGAGGTGGGAGCATATGTGGAGGCGTGATATGGTCATACATTGATATTGAAAGAAAGTAGGGGCTTGCAACTCACTTTAAGATGCTCCAAGAAACTTTTATTTAGCAACAGGAAGGGAGAGTGTGACGTTTCGACTGTCGGTTAAGGTCATTTTCAAGTCACTTGAAAAATACCCTAACCGGTCCATTGGCCACGGCCACGGTCGCAAACTGATTTCGCTGTCTCTCAAAGAAGTCCTGGCAATGTCATATATCTGAATATAGGAAATGCAGCATGCAGTCGCAATAATAATATACTGTACAGCATACAAGTTACAAACAGTACAATGCAGGCAACTAACTGCGTACAGAGAAGGCAGCTCAATATGCTATTGTGTGGATCGAGAAATAATCATGTTTTGTTCTTTCAGACACTTCAAGAGTGTGTGTGTGTGTGTGTGTGTGTGTGTGTGTGGTGTGTGTGTGTGTGTGGTGTGTGTGTGTGTGTGTGTGTGTGTGTGTGTGTGTGTGTGTGTGTGTGTGTGTGTGTGTGTGTGTGTGTGTATTCACGCTTGTGTGTGTGTGTGTGTGTGTGTGTGTGTGTGTGTGTGTGTGTGTGTGTGTGTGTGTGTGTGTGTGTGTGTGTGTCTGTGTCTGTGTCTGTGTGTCTGTGTGTGTGTGTGTGTAATAGACTAGACTTCTGAAATAACACGTGCACAGTTTGCTGGCTTTGATTTGTTTCTAACCAGTACCCTCCATTTCTGTCTCAGCGGTGTCTCAAGAATGTACAAACAGAACTGTTGGTCAAATTCCAGTGAATGTCTCCATGTTTTCACTGTATAAGTTTAACTACAGGATAACAGAACACGCAATGACCCAGTGATAAGGGGCATATTATACAACGTATGAACTTGAGACGTTGTGAGTTTGAATCCCCACCCTGTAATATACAGTATGTGCAATACGGACATAGCGGTATGTACATTACAGGCCAGGATATCTCTGCATGATCTCATACATCAGACATGCCTGGAAAACGTAATCTCACATGTTTTGTGATTACAGCAGTGACCTGCCATTGTCCCAGGTCTGCTTGTTCTGGCTGTTGAAGTATTTGCTTTGGAACCAAAGCGGTGTCACACCACTGAGCGCATAACTGAGCCAGCCTGGGTTGCCGCTGTGTAAGTCGTGGCTTACACTATGGCACTCGTACAGCAACATAGTGCAAACCTTTACATTTGTGGTGCCCCTAGCCTTGATACCCAGGCTTTCATTTTTGTCTGCGCTGCGCAAAAAGCCTGGACTATGGTAAATCATCGGTCACAATGGCTGAAAAGGGGGAATCTGGGTCTACCTTTCCGGATGGGAGTCGCTCCAAATGATATGACGTAGCACAGCACTGGAGGGGAGGGGAGGAGCCAGGGGGTTGACTGACAGATCGGTGAGATCCAATCAGAGTGACCGACCAATCTGAGCCGGTCCCTGCCTCTCTAGGCCAGGATGCTTTCAGGTTAGCTCAGGCTATGGTGCCCCCTATGGGAAGAAGTCCCATAGGGACCCGCTTTTAGAAGTCCCTCAACATGCTAGTCCAATTTCATTTGAGAATGGAATTGGATTTTGTGGTCATGATATAATGGCCTAGATTTTCGTCACCGCTAAACCCCTTATCCGTTAACTTCTTTGCCTTCTTAAACCATTTAAAAAAAAACATTTTTTCAATAGTTCAAATGGCCAGTCTACATGCTCACAACTTGTCCATAGAACTATTCCCAAAAGTTTTTAAAAAATAGTAAAAGGGGTTTAGCCTCTAATGAAAATGGAGCCCCAAGTGTTTGTTTAAATAAATAAATACAGTAAATAGGCCTCATCCCACTAGCTTTTGAAGTCAATTCCAGGCAGGTGAAACAGTGTATCCCCACTCACCAACCGGTAGGACTCAGGGTCAGTAACAGAGACCATCCTTCCCACATGTAAACACGGTCAGTTGTTTTCGTTGCACCTTGGAAATGCCCCGGCTAACCCCCGGATGCCCAGAGGAAGACTTGAACATCCATTTCCTTTTGTTTTGCAAATTCAAAGAGAATTAGCTCTGTTGGAAACCCGAGTCTTTACTTCTGCTCCACTCCTCCCCGGGATGACTGCTGAGACAGACACACCGGAGGTGGATTTGAGAGACAGAATGAGGTGAGATGGAATGGCGTTTAGCTACAAATAAAGTAACTGTTTTATAACTCCCGTACGCCCCCGAGGGCACAGTGTTTGTACAATCATTTTTGGGATGGTGTGATTTCATGCCTTCAGTTGGAAATAATGGTAGGAAAATGAGCAAAATGGAAATGAATGTTCCCATTATTCAGATATTCAGCACCCTGCCCCAGATCTTCAGCATCTGTGTGTGTGTGTGTGTGTGTGTGTGTGTGTGTGTGTGTGTGTGTGTGTGTGTGTGTGTGTGTGTGTGTGTGTGTGTGTGTGTGTGTGTGTGTGTGTGTGTGTGTGTGTGTGTGTGTGTGTGTGTGTGCGTGCGTGCGTGCGTGCGTGCGTGCGTGCGTGCGTGCGTGCGTGCGTGCGTGCGTGCGTGCGTGCGTGCGTGCGTGCGTGCGTGCGTGCGTGCGTGCGTGCGTGCGTGCGTGCGTGCGTGCGTGCGTGTCCGTGTGCGTGCCTATGTGCCTGTGTGCCTACATGTGCATGTGTGGCATTTGTGCGTACATGTGCGTGTGTGTCTATGCTCAGCTGCATTTGTATTTGAGACTGTGCCTGGGTAAGCATAATACTGAATGCATGCAAATACACATTCTGTGTGTGTGTGTGTGTGTGTGTGTGTGTGTGTGTGTGTGTGTGTGTGTGTGTGTGTGTGTGTGTGTGTGTGTGTGTGTGTGTGTGTGTGTGTGTGTGTGTGTGTGTGTGTTTTCCACTCCACCCACTCACACATTATGGCATATCTGCACAGTACAATCCCTAGTTAATTTACACTGACAGTGTAAAGGGGAACCCAAATGGAACGATTTCACTGTGACAATCAGACAAATGCAGAGTAAGTAAATCCTTAGTATTAACATAACTTGGGCACGGCGGCATTGTCGGTAGTGCTGTTACCTCACAGCCATAAGGTCCTGTGTTAGAGTCTCGCTTGGCTGCTGGGGGCATATATGGTCACTGGCGGTCGCAAAATATGGGAAATGATTGTGGATGCAGTGAGTGAGATTACTGTATAAGCCAGGCAGAAATGTCTGCGTCTGTATGTGTGTGTATATGGGAAGCTTCCCACACACCAGTAAGACGTGCAGTGTCTTACTGGTGCGATGGAAATATTATTATAATTTGGCAGAAAAATGGAATGGCAAATGGAACCTTGTCCTCTCTTTGGATCCAGATACAGATAGTGATGGTGTCTTTCTTGACCATGCCAAAATGTCCGCCAGACAATTCCAGTAAGTAATGTGTGGCTAGTGGAAATTATGGCAGGCTCGTATATATAGAGAGAGCAGAAACTCAAAGTAAGCAGCTAAAGCAATATCCCAGCAGGAATGAATGGGAGCTGTAGTGCGTGCTGATGGAAAGCAAACAGAAAACAAATCACGTCCCATACACTGCTCCACGGCTGACATATCGTTTTCTGTTGGCAGCGGCAGCAGAGAACCAATCTGAAACTATCACAATCTGGAAAAAACTGCAGAGACATGAAAAATAAATGAAGAGCTTTCAGTCCAGCCCTGTGGGCTGTTCCGTCCAAACTCAACATCTTCATCCCACCTGCACCCTCTCCTCTGTCCCTCAATCTCTCCTCATTCATTATTACCGCCTTATACTTTTATACATTTTCTACTTTTTCTTTTCTTCTGCCCTTTCCACTCCTCTTTGTGTGGTTGCCAGAAACCAGACTATAGTAGACTTTAGTTAATTCTTAAAGCGCCGTTCTCGAGCTGCTCGTGGACATCCCGTGGAGACCCCCCCGCCGTCACGCGGATGGCTCGTATCACGACGAGATGTAGATTTCATTCTTTAATCCAACTATTAGTCCGTGCGCATCGTCTGATGATCATCCCGTTGCTGACTTTCATTTGGGACAGAATTGGGGACAACTTTTTTTTTTCCCTTCCCATTGACATGCATTCAGCCCAATGCATTCAAACGGCTCTCCTCCGGTTTGCCCCCTCAATGTCGCTGGCGCATGGGTTAAGCAGCCAGGGCTACACAGCTCTTCCTGACTTGTGACCCGGATGTTTTTGGGTACATCGCCAGATGATCGATTAGGCAAGACAACAGACACAGCATAACAGAAACAGCACATCCTGTTTAGGAGATCTGAGCTTCAAAATAAGGGCTTTTTTACCGATCGAACTGGTTTGAGCCGCGGCAGTGGAAAGAAAACAAAGAAAATCCGATCGCGCTGAATGAGTTAATTTCAGTTAACTATGAAGTCTTTTGTTTTCTTGTCACTCTCCCCGTACATGGGGAAAGTCATCAATTAAGCCATGGAGATGCCTAATGGCATCGATATTAGTACTACATTGATATATGCCAATACCTATTCTGACATTTCATATTCCATCCTCCATTACAGACCCAGAAATTAGGGCATGGCCCTACCTATGCCCTCATCAAACCCTGTACACTCAAGACACTGCCACCGCTGATACCCTTAGATCCCCATACTGTATATGGTTCTGACCTGTTCAAACATTACATATGTAATCAATACACACTCCATATATGGCCAGTGCATGTAGCCTCACCTTTCAGGGGACGAGGCTGCTTCTCGCCCTCAAGGCGTCTTACTGGTTCCATGGAAAGTTTTTGAAATCTTCAAATGGTCAGTGCAACTACACTTTATTTCTGTATTGCTCTCAGACCCCTTTTCCAACGGTTAGGAACCGGTTCAGTTCAGAACCAACCTTTAGTCCAAGAGACTGCAGACCTCTAAAATTGTAACATTAATTAATATACATTAATTACATTAATATATGATATCCCTTCCACTGTAGTATTTTCATATTTTTGTCCCGTGCATGTAGCCTTTCCTATAAAATGCCTAACATTTAAGATTTGCAATACAATAAACTGTTTTTATGTAAGTAATCAACTAGGAGGTTTCATGGCGACAACAATTTAACATAGGTATGGTTTTGCACACTGAATTCATAATATAATGTTCCAGTTTTGGAGCTCTGGCTCATGGACTAAGAACCAAAAAGAACTGAACCGGTTCCCAGCCGGTAGAGAAACCCCTCAGAGGAATATCCTGCTGGCAAATCAACAGGGAACACATCACAGGAACACATCCTCGTCCAGGGTGGCACATGCACTATAGGCAAACAGGGGTGCCACAGGGTGCCGTGCGATCACAGATCTAATTTATTATTATTGCGATCTCATATAGTCTCTGCCATGCCTTCTGCCGGGCAGAGACGAATGAGAGGTGTGGCGTGAGGAGGAGGAAGAGTCAGTTAACGCCCAAAGAAAGAGTGAGAATTTACAGATTAAGGTTAGAGTCCACTCAGTCCAGTCCAGTCCAGTTTATTTTCCTCCGTTAGCCTGGGAAACTCCACACTTCACCTTCTCACAGAGTTTGATTAGAGTCCAGCATCATTACGACAAATGAACTGTAGAGAATGAAAAATGATTGAGGATGTGACACGCAGCGGATCTTGACCCGTTCATTTGTTGAATACAATGTAAGTCTTAAACACCTTAATCAACCAGTATCACCCTGTATTCCATAGACCTCTGCTCTCTGCACTGCACATTCTGAAAAATGTTTTAATACTTAATATGGACCTCATCTATCCTTCCTGGACCATAGGAAGAACTAGATCAGCACCTGCTAGAGTGCAAACTTGCGCATTGCGCGAGCGGAGCGAGCTAATACTCCTGACCTTAGTTATAAAGGTCTCTTGCTCAATCATCACCTAAACCGGCCAATCGAAGTACCCCGAGGGACCGACCACCACCAAACAAACATGAACACCGAACACCGAACACTGAACACCGCACACTGATCGCCTTACTTGCGCCTGCTCCGCTCACGCAAGTAATACCCACGCTTATATGCAAGTGCTAATGAGGATCCATAATAAAGTAAATATCATATTGTATATGTCACTCAAACTTATTTCTAATGGTTTGAGCCTCAGTCACCACTCAGTGACCAGTCGTGTAATTTCTTTCTGGACTGTAATTTCTTTCTGGAAAGCAGTTTTATGCAGAATATTTATTATTTGAATCATTATAACACTGATGCTGGATAAAACCAGGCTTGTTTCCATTCCATGCCAGCTTGAGAAATCAAGAACAGTGGTCAATCTAAACAAAGTGGAAATGCAAATTTGGACCTGAAGAAGAGTCATACAAAGTAGGATGCATTGATCACAACAAAATCAGATGAGCTGTTCTCTGTATCTCTATTACAGGTCATATATGATATGAAAGCCTGATAGCCTTGTGGGGATAGAAAACATGCATGGAATCACCCCAAAAAGTTGATTTTCATGTTATTTCCTGTTTCAAATCATGACTTTTGGTCCATTGAATACAAATGATGCTAAGAGGATTAACCCAATTGCACTGTCTGGTTTCCACAGCGGTCTTGCATATTCAATTCACCGAGCATGAAGACGAGTAAAATGGCTTCCCTTAATGTGTATGTAATTGGAACCAAACCATGACAGTATCCATCCAATGTTCTATTTAAAAACACAGTTTACCAACCTAAATAGCCATTCCCATTGTAATTATCCGATCCCCTCGAGTATATGTCAACAACATGTGGTCCCAGTATGTTTTAAAAATAAATTCAAGCGTTTTGTTTGCATTGCATGGATTTATGTACACGAGATCATGCCCGGCCTTTTTTGTAGTTTTGCTTGTTCTCAATGGAAAGTAAACATTCTCACACATAAAAGGACTCCCCCAGGGCCTAGAGACCAACAGCCATAGCTATGCATATGCTGCATATAATAAAACAGAGAGAGATACAGCAAAGGTCATCATCATGAATGGTACTCGAACATGCAACATTCTGTCAAGCTAAAGCTTTTCCACCATTTTGATACCAGGGCCCACTATTAATTCAGTATTCAGTAACATTGATCGTGATGACCATTCTTCTACATTCTCTAGCTGTGTAGACTTCTGAATTAAGTGGGCTAATTCAGATGATGAATATTTGAGTCTTGAGTGTGTAAACACTCAAAGAGTTACATCTGGTTAAGCAACGTTCCATCAGCCTTGGGACCACTTGGAACTCTCTCAAGGACCACAGCTGGTCCCTGCATCACTGTTTGAAAACCACTGGCTTAGACCACTTGGCGGGCACCGACTGTAAGCAATTTTAATCACGGCTTTTTTTTTATTGTAATAAAGAGTTTCCCATTACATACTGACCTTTGCCAGAGGGGTCACTCTCTATACTAACCTTGCTAACCTTTTCACACACACACACACACACACACACACACACACACACACACACACACACACACACACACACACACACACACACACACACACACACACACACACACACACACACACACACACACACACACCAAGACCCAACACACGTCACACAAGCCATCACTTCCCTTGCCATGACACTTACGTAAGGAGGGATCCCTGAAAAACGTTCAGACAGGGCCGTGACCTTCTGTAGCTTCCTGTCAGAATCAACACATGGCGTGCTGGGCATGGGAGACAAGTCAGCCTGTTTGCTAACTGATGAGACAGCTGTTTGTGTGTGTGTGTGTGTGTGTGTGTGTGTGTGTGTGTGTGTGTGTGTGTGTGTGTGTGCGTGTGCGTGTGCGTGTGCGTGTGTGTGTGTGGCCATGTTGTGGAATTAGCTCAGGTGTAGTGAGTGTTCGCAATTTCATTACCCAATGCACATTGGACATTATCACTCAATTATAGTCTGTGATGATTTACACTTTGTTCCATACAATTCCAAATAGGTGCAACTGTATTATCAACCCTGCTTTATTCTGAAAGGCCATCCCTCTGTTGCAGTCTGTGTTGCACGCCTCCATTGACATTGTTAATATGTTTAGCCTTTTATGTTGATGCCTTCCAGGCGTTGAGTCGCTGAAAATAGTCTTTTTATGTGCACACATCACACTTGCACCATTATACAAGATTTGCCGCTCTTGTGTGTAGATCAGGCTCATGCAGTTTAATGGCTAGATTTTTGCTGTTTGATTCAAAGCTATGCAAACAACAAAACACAGCAGGGCGTGCGCACACACAGGGCATGTACATACGTACACACATGCACATGCATTGCACGTACACACACACACACACACACACACACACACACACACACACACACACACACACACACACACACACACACACACACACACACACACACAGACACACACACACACACACAGACCCATGCGTGTGTTCCAGACTGCTGGTGTGCTCCACTTGGCTTCTGGTTTGCTCCTGTGTTTTCTAGCCTCAGTCAGTAATAATTAGTGATAACACTAGTAGGTCGCCCCCGCAGGTTGGTGGAGTTCTGCCTCAGCGTGAGAGATGATAGCTGGCTGCTGCACTATCCCTTCTACCTACCCACACTATTCTGTTACTCTCTTGTTATATTTATTTTTACTCTCTCCCTTTCTTCTCACTTACTCTATTGCCTGTCCCTATCTGTCTCTCTCCTCTCTCTTTTGTTTTTTTCTAAAACAATGAACCTAAAAAAGTGTTTTCCTTCAATATGTTAGGAGAGGGAGAGAGAGAGAGAGAGAGAGAGAGAGAGAGAGAGAGAGAGAGAGAGAGATAGAGATCTGTCTGGAGGTTCTGTGGTTGATGTGAAAGGAAAGCGTGAGTCATGGGTGATGTTCTCAAATCAGGAGGGAAAAATAGAGAGACATTTGGGCGACATTAAAGGACCTAATTATTAGAGAAAGTGAAAGACTATAATGTTCATTTTCTGCTTTCTTTAGTTTTACCAATTTTAGCTAATACAGTACATGGTGATGGCTAAATATCCATACTGTGGGATATTTACAGTAAGGAGTGCTGAACATTCCCTCAGGGGTGCACACAAAATGCTCCCAAAAATGTGCATTAACGTGTCTTGTGCAGGGTGCACAGTGCACACACATTTTCATGCATTTTCACACAGCAAAGCTGCTTTTACCTTCCCTGTCCACATGCAAATTGACACAGGCAATTTACCAAGAGAAGCCTCAGATATGGTGATACAGCATGCGGTGTCTCAGGCCAAGTAACAGAAATCATCTTTGATTCATATTGTTATTTTTTCCCTCCTGTCCGGGGGGTGGGAGTGGGGGGAGGGCTGTGCCTGGGTTAGATGGATATATCTGTATTTATTTACAAAATTTGATAGTACTATTGGTTACTATTGATTTGTTGTACTATTTATTGTACTACTATACCCCTGGGAATTACATTTGGCCACAAAAATCACAGGATCTACTGGATGTGAAGGAGGTGACAAAACAACATATTGAGCCAACAGTACAACACAGTACAGCAGCCTCCTGTACAGTGTTGGGAATATTACTTTACCTTGTTAATATATTACTTATTAATTATTACCCTCATTTTAAAGCAATATATTATATTACAATATTACTGTCTGAGCAATTGTAATACATTAATATTACTATTACATATTACTTAAAAAATCTGGCCAAATCCATATGAAATCAACTTGAAAAAACGTCACTCCTGAAAACAGCACTGGCATAGACCTACCTCATCCTACTCAGCTATGGACAGTTAACACAGGAGTTAAATGTATTCCTTGAATTCATGGAAGCCAATAAATATTTTGATGACAAATGATAGAAAATAAGTAATTATTTAATTTCTGCAATTGTCAAGATAATTTCACAAGAACACTTTCAATGGGACAGACTGACAGAAAGTAATATTGAAAGTAGTGCAGTAATGCAGGAAGAAAAGTATAATACATTAGATTATTTTTGTTGGTTAATATATTTATATTACAAGTTACTGCATTTTGGTAATATATTATGTAGTATATTAAGTTACGTAGTGCACTTGTCCCAACACTGCTCCTGTAGTACACCCCCTCTTTCACATTCAGTACATCCTGTGATCTTTTGTGGCCAAATGTTATCCCCTGGCTTCTAGTAAGACTACAGTATTGAATTAAACTAAAGTTGTCCTTTATATTCATCAAAGATAATAAAGAGGTTTCCATCCACATTTTGCGCAGCCTGGCTGTTGCTGCTGTTGTTGCGGTTGTTGTGTTCCACTGTGAGGCTGGCTCTCTGCATTCAGCTGTCTCCTCTCTGTCTGACCCTTCATCCATCGCCATGAATACTCTACACCTGGAGGGAGGGGGCAACAAAATAATGAGGAATGCAAAAATCCCTGTGTGAAAGTGAAAAAAAAAAAAAAAAAAAAAAAAACGAGAGGAAATGCCCAGAATTGTTATTGTGCATTCATGGATGACCGTGGCACACACAGCACACAGTTTGGCCTTTTGTCACTTTTAGTATGCAGCAGCATGTTGTCCCCTTATTTCACTGCAAGTACAAGTACACTGGAAACACTCCTTTAAACGTTTACCGGTATCTGTTGTGTGAACAGAAGAACCATTGTTATCAGGTAAAGACTCCAGCTTTTCTTCTGTCTGTCGTCTCTCTCTCTGTCTCTCTCTCTTTCTCTCTCTCTCTCTCTCTCTCTCTCTCTCTCTCTCTCTCTCTCTCTCTCTCTCTCTCTCTCTCTCTCTCTCTCTCTCTATCTCTATCTCTATCTCTATCTCACACACACGCACACGCACACGCACACTCACACTTACATATACTGTAACTATATGGAGTGTGTCAACATATCAGCTTAAAGAAAGTAATGCCACATTTTAATGTTGAATTCCTCACTAGAACTGATTGGAGTATTGAACGTTGTGTTTTGCATAATGCTGCTTTTATCATGATATCACAATCCTTCTCAACCCAGAATAGAAACATGTAATGCATTACGTTAGCTTGTTGCAGAATAGAGGGTATGTGTGTGACATCACCTTCATACCCAGATGTTATGCAGGAACTTCTACTGAGTGGCAAAAAAGCTATTTTTCTGGCCTCAGTAGCCCATATCCAAACAGTTACAAAAAAGTTGGCCGAAAACCGAATATGATTAATTAATATTTAATATATTTTCAATACATTTGGCCATGCCATAAAAGCTACCAGATTATGGCAAAGAAACATGCTTATGAAAAAGCATACCTTAAATATTAATCACTATCATGATAGGTCCATAAAACATTCATTCAGCACTTTTGATTGCATACACTATTCAGTGATATATTTTCTGCCAATTTGGGCCGAAACTGAATAGACTGAAGGTGCATTTTTACTCACTTGTCTGACAAATATGTTCTGCAGGCGAATATCTGGCGTATCACAAGAAAAGTCCTGATTAATCTCACTTTGCAATGTCACTTTTTCACTCGATTTCCCTATTCACTTCATGCATCATGTGCCTAGCCTTTATTCTCTCTCCCACCGCCTTCCACAGCACTAACCCTACATTTTATCGGCGGGGTACGGTGGGCGATGGACAAGAAACGTCGCCCGATTCGGCCGAAAAGCTCAGCATTTTTTATCTTTCCGGCCGACGCCGGAATGTCACCCGTTGTTGCCCGTTCTGCTGCTGTCGCCTGAAGCGGCGGCTCCCATAGAGAAATAATGGATGTCGGCCGACGTCGCTTTATCATCGTCCGAGGTCCCCCGCCGTCAAAACGTAGGGTAAGAGCCCTTTCCAGTAGGTCCTGGAAAGGGCTCTTTTCCATACTGTGTGGAGATGGCCCCTGGCAGGATGCTCTGAGTTGAAAGATCTCAGTTACCCATACAGTAATAAATGCCAGTACACAACATACACACACCCTAGGCAGAGTTCAGCTCTTTTCCATGAGATAAATGGGTGTATACTGTGGTCAGTCCTGTGTCTGGCCTGTTGTAGGCCTTATCAGCACCTCACCTTCTGGCCTTCCTCAGGATGTCTGGACGGCCAGGCCCAGGCCCATGTTCAGCCACACACACACACACACACACACACACACACACACACACACACACACACACACACACACACACACACACACACACACACACACACACACGCACAGTGCACGTGTCACACGCAAGCATTCACACACAGAAAAACGCTGAGGAAACACACACTTACACTGTAACTCATCCCTGGTCCATCGCCCTCCTAATATACCAGTACACACACGCACACTCGCATACGCATTGTGTGCAGAGCGGACTGGCACACACATGCACATGCGTGCGCATAACACACACACACACACACACAACGCGCGACGGACGCACTGAGAGACATTTCTGCCTGGCTTACATAGTAATCTCGCTCACTGCATTTGCTTGCAGTAACTCACCATTGGTCCCCCCAAAATGGCAATGCGCCAAACTTATATAAATTATGTAGGTTATAAATTGACTCTCACTATGTTCCAACTCTAAACTCTAAAACTCTAGTTCAAGGCCATTAAGTGGGAAAATGTCACTAGTCTAAACACATGTGTGCACACATGTGCAGTGCTGCACCCACACACACTCACGTGTGCACACACATACTACACGATCACATGCGTTGCACATACAGTGTTTGATCTGTGAGCAGCCATGTAGGGAATGTTTTACAGAGTGCGGCTATAGGCTAAACATTCACTAAAGGAGTGGGCTATATCTGTGATCTATGTCGTACATGAGAGAGTCTAGGATTGCATGGCCATACTATCACGTAGTACTGAGGTTGAGAGAATAAGAAAAAAGAAAAGAACACAAACATAACAGACATTCTTTTGCAGCCTGTGGCTGTGATAACATCAGGCAGTACTGGCTTAGTCTATATATGGTCTGGAGCTATGTTTCTTACGCTTCCAAGAACAGATAGTTGACATCGTATGTGCCCAAACAATGAAGAATCACTTGAATAACTCCATATGTTTGTAATATTAAACAGGGCTTCGGGTATGAACCAAAGCAGAAGTAATTTTCTAAAAGATTCCAGTGTATGTCTTTTGGTGCAGAAATTGTTTATGTTTCTTGATTAATGAGGCTTATTTTAAAACCTGTAGAAATACAGTTGGTCTCATTTGGAGTCATTTTTGCAGAATGCATGAAGACAAGCAAGTGTTAGTGCCAGCATTAAAGATGTGGTACTTCTTTATTGATTTTTTTTATGAAGTCTACACTAATCTAACAGGTATGCAGAATCCAACGAGCAGTGCACTTTAGGCCAGGTCTAGCTATTCTGCTTAATGGTACATCCCATTAATGCCTGCGCCCAGGGCACCCTAGTCTAAAGGAATAATTGACTCTTGAATTCTTTTCCTGAAAAGTTTCCATGCAAAAATGGAAGCCATCATTCTCACAATAATGCAAATGCATTTTATTTTATTTTTTATATATATATTTTTTTAAAATCTAAAACGGGGTCTGAACTGCCCACAGCCCTATGACACACAGATTGTGTAGAAAAGAATTGTGGGATATTTCATTAGTGAGGAGTGGACTAATTTGTAGAGGGGTTGAAAAGTGGATCCTTTAAAGAATATGTCAGATATGAGGGCCCAATATTTGAGATAGACTTGATTAATGGAATATTCTGTGGCATATTTTGTCTGTTGACTTGTAAAATTGTCCCGGAGACAAACACAGCTGTGGTGTATAACGCTGTTGTATTCCCACAGGCATGATGACTACAAAGAGCCTGGTAGTTCCTGCTAATTAGTCACGAGTTCTGTATCACAATATTTGTGTATTGCTTTGTTTTGTCTTGTTAAATGTAATCCAAATTATTCTGTATTTTTACGGGCAATTTAAAACAAATGATATAACATACTCACTGCTGATATTATTTCGAGCATAATGTCGCAACTTAAGGCTCTTTTCCCCTGGCCAAACAAACTGTGCTGTGAGATTGCTGGCATTAAAAACAACTCCTAAAAGTGCTAGTCCCAATACTCGATTCTTATTGGCTGATCACCATCACATGACAGGTGCAAACACCTGGTGACCAAGCCCCCAGTGAAGCTCTCCAGTGTTGAAGCTGTGGGGCCCTAGTGGCAAATTTTAGAAGTGCACCCCGTATAATGGAAGTCATTATACGGTCATGAGCATCAGCACTTCTGCATTTGACCCCCAAATTTTGGTGTTATTCCCGATTGCTTCCACGCTACTTCAAAAGGCAACTGAACAACTTCTATTGAGATGAGAAGCAAAGAGGCGGGCCAAAGACGGATCTAGAAGTTATGGGCCCCTGGGCTGCTGCCAGCCAAAGTGCCCCCCTACACCGGAGCATTTTTCTCTCCGGCGCGGCAGACCAGCATATCAGCCAGATTTCGTGAGCGGAGCGGAGCGGCCGAGAATTCCGCTCATCGCTCTCGACGTATTTGGTCCCGCTCGCAATCCGCTCCCGTGGACCCCCTCCCAGACCGCTCTCGCTCCGCTCCGCGCTCTTATTCATTTGGGCCGCTCCGCGCTCCGCGCTCCGCTCAGCCCGGCCCGCTCAGGAGCAAAATTTGACGGCTGGAAAAAAAAAAGGCTGCTGCTTTTTCTTTGTCGGGTATTGGGCTGCTTTAGGGCATTAGGCTACTATCAATGTCTGTGCTGTGCGCGTCTGTGCTGCGTCCTCCTATACTCCTCCTTCTTCCCCCACAGTCTGTCTCAAACAAACGGCTATGATTGCTTATTTGCTTATTTTTTGGAACCACGGCACATCACAAACACCTAAAGTTCACCACCGACGTTGTGAACATGTCACTGCTTTCTTGTCAAATCGCGACCTCCAAAGCTTTAGTCTTTGAAGCGGGGCTTGCGCTCAAACTCGGAAGATTTTCTTTTCTCTCTCTCTCTCTTCGCCGGCTTTTGTCAGACCCGGATATAAGGTTTCACAATTCTGGGGGGGCAGGCGAAAACCTTATATGAGAACAGAGTTACATTTAGGGCGTTTAGGGGGGCATTCCCCCCCTGCGCGCAGCCTTTTATCCGGCTCTGTAAATGCGCCGAAAAAAAGAAAAAAGGAAAGCAAGAACGAAGGCGACCTCGGACATTCTTTCCCTCCGCGTTATGGATTATATCCAGGGGTGGACTGGGAGCTCAAAACGTACCGGGCAATTTTTCTCAGAGCGGCCCTCTGAAGACCCTTATAATTAGCGTTGCAATCTTTGTGGGGGCTCCGGGGCCTGAGCCCCCATGAAAATTTAAGACATAAGGGGCTCTGGGGCTCGGGCTAACTAAAATTAGTTAGTTAGTTTTAGTTAACTATAAAAACCCTGCAATAGGCAGTCTCATTTGAAGAGGACAGAGGGCCGCCAGCACTGATTCGTGGGCCGGTTTTGTGCAGATTTTTTTTTGATTCATTATTATTATTTTTTTAATTAAAACACGACATTAACGGCCCCCGGGAGGGGTCGGCCCACCGGGAAAATGCCCTGTATGCCAGACTGTCAGTCCACCCCTGATTATATCTTTGATAAAACACTGCAAAAGGTAGGCTACACAGTGACAGTAGCCTAAGTTGACATTGATTCTCTCAGAACACATGCACACGGCTGCGTTGTGAGCCGTATGGCAACATTTTGCGTTTGGTCCCGTGGGCGCCGCGGGCTAAAAAATAAAATAAAAAAATCGACAACATTTTGACACTGGGCCGCGATTCGTCGACATTCCAAATGTGTCGATTACATCCATTTGCCCCCCTCACAGCATAAACATTTAAGACAGGAGTTAAATGTGCAGTTACACTACTGTCTATATTAACCCAGACAGGTGCGGCGAATAATCTTATGCCGCGCTATTTCGTTTACAAAATGCCATACGGGATAATAGGTTATTGATGATGTTACACTGTGGGGGAATTGGACATCATTGGGGGGGTCGCTGCGCTCAAATTGCCGTTATGATGTGCAGTGCTTCAAAATAAATAGCGAGGTGACGCATCTAAGGCAAGATAGACAGCAAGACAGTCAGCTTACTTTTTCTTTTTTCCAATTTCCATCATGATCATCATCTCCTCCTTCCTCCCGCACCTCGGAGAGGATTTTAAATGTCTTGATCGTGTTGCTGGCACTGTAGGCCTATAGTCGCCATCTGAACCACAACCACACGTTTATGCTGTGCTACTGAACACGTGTGCCGTTGTCTGGCCTGAACGGCTTGGAGCGGGCTGGAGCGGAGGATAATTCCCACTCCAGAGCGCGCTCCGACCCATTTGAAAACGCGCTCAGCGCTCACTTAAAAGTCCACCCGCTCCACTCCCCGCTCCGCTCGCGCTCCGCTCCGCTCACGATCTCTGATATCAGCAGGATTTACAGCATGGGATTGCTTGAAAATAATAAACTCCGAAAGTAACGAAGCCAAATAAATGCAGAATGTTTAAACACTTAAAGTAGTGGACCGTATCATGATGGTTTAGGACTTTTAGGGTTATTTTATTGACACAAAATCAATAAACCCATTCATTGTTAATAACAATGACAATGACGCCACTGTTATTCACTGTTACCCCTTTTTGGGGGGGTCCCTGAGCTTGAGCCTCTTAGCGACCATGCGGACACTCCAGCTCCACCCCCCCCCCCCCCCCCCCCCCCCAGGTCAGGGGCTCCTGTCCTGGGCCCAACGTTGGATAATCCTCCCCTGGGTGGGCCTATCCCCTCTCTATTCTTCTATGCTGGTATCCCACTGCTGACCGCGTCACATTTAGCAGTGTCACTGCACCACCCAGAACCAGCTTTGTTGTTGTTATGGAATCTTGTCACAGGCGTGTTGTTTCTACGGCTGGTTGGCCGGGAACTACTTTCTTGTAGCTGGGAGTTACTCTCTTTAGCTGGGTAACTTCACAACAATCTGCTAAAGTGAACTATTATTTGGTACTTGTCAGATTTTTCATGTTGCCATAATTGTAACAGTTTCAGAAATGCAATAGATCACTTGAGGTCGCAGGTTACTGTGGATTTTACCCCTATATGCCTCGCTGGGGTCAAATCTTCGCTAACCTGGTCCCTCTTGTAGCTTATTGCTTTAATATAGCACCTGTCACGTCATCCATGGTGTAATGTAATGCACTTGTTATTGGTCACGTCCACCTGTGGTCAAAGGAAAAGCGTGCCGGAATGCTGGCAGCAGTGTTTTAATAAAATGAGAACATTTTCAACCTTTATCCATTTTTCAGAACGAAATGGATAATAATCAGTTCTCTTCAGAGATGTTCGAAGTATCTCCAATTATGTTCTCTACTGAGGGAGACAGAGAGAGAGAGAGAGAGAGAGAGAGAGAGAGAGAGAGAGAGAGAGAGAGACCAGAGACCAGAGAGAGCCCAGAGCTAATCTCCCACATATAATTTTGAGTACAATCAGAGAGAGGTAGCTAGAGAGTGTCTCATCCCAACACAATGGGAGATCAGATGAGAGGAGTCTCTGACCAGTGCAGAGTCTCAAGAATCTGCAATGCAATGTGATCTTTCCTGACAAAGAGAAGGCTCATGTGATCAGCTTAACCTCTAGTCCACATCACACACACACACACACACACACACACACACACACACACACACACACACACACACACACACACACACACACACACACACACACACACACACACACACACACACACACACAC
>CM076979.1:37894838-37942338 GCA_039105355.1 Benthosema pterotum
CACACACACACACACACACACACACACACACACACACACACACACACACACACACACACACACACACACACACACACACACACACAGGGAAGCTTTTTATTTTTGTCAGATGCCATGCTTGTTGTGGCAACCCGCCATCTAATTTCCCAGGCTGAATGTGTGTCGTGTGTCCCTGTGTGTGTGTGTGTGTGTGTGTGTGTGTGTGTGTGTGTGTGTGTGTGTGTGTGTGTGTGTGTGTGTGTGTGTGTGTGTGTGCGTGTGTGTGCGTGTGTGTGCGTGTGTGTGTGTGTGTGTGCGTGCGTGCGTGCGTGCGTGCGTGTGTTTGTGTGGCTTTAATCATCTGAAGATGAATAGAGCTTGAATTTCTTTAGCGCTGATTTCTTCTCAGAGCGGTCGCCGATGCCATCGGCAGCTGCTTCCTGTTTACCACCAGGATGGATGAGGGTCTCCTCATTTTCTGTGTCATTGGAATGTAGAAATTAATGAGCAACGGGCTCCGGGCATATTTTTACATCATTTTGCCATACTGCAGTATATTTATGCATGGATTTCACACATGAACCAACCATGCATTTTGAATTGCGAGAGGTGTGCATTTGCATGTGCGTGTATTGTTTTTTTTTTTTTTACCTGTCATGGACACAGTAGCTTGCAGAAGTGGATCCAACGCGACATGGCAGCACTGTCATGGATCCACTGTTATATCACTATATTACAGCACACACACTTGTTTCCTCCTCTCGCCTAGCGCCTTCCCTCATCCCACCTCTGCTGTCAGCCTCACTCTCCTCCGCATCCCTCACTGCTGTCACCCTCCCTATAGCTTCCTAGCTTTCTCCCTGTCGCTCATCCCTCAGTACAGGGACGGATCTAGGTATGGGCATGGGGGGGCAATGGCCCCCTAAATGCCCAGTCTGCCCCACCAAACACCATGGCATGCAAAACAACCCAAGATATTTCAAATTACATCGTCGCACCCATACCATATACTCCTGCCCCCCAATTGGGAAATGTTACATCTGCCCCTGCCTCAGTAGCTCTTCTACTCCACACTTTCACTCATTTCTCCTTTCTCTCTCTCTGCCTTCCCTTTCCCCCTCATTCACATAGAGTGTACCCCCAGGCCACCCTGCCGATGTATGAGATTTAAGAGCAAAATGGCCCAATGGTTACATTTTTTCACAGAGTAGCCCCTAGGCCAGGGGTTTTCAGCCATTTTGATACCAGCGCCCCACTATTTATTTAGCTTTTGAGCCACAGCCCACCATTTGATGTCATTTTCATCCCATTGACTCAAAACTAAAGATTTTCTTTTGTTTTTGTCCACAATTCCAGGCTGGATTCTTTGGGGGAAAAACGCAAATGAGCACACACATTTGAAACTGGAACTGGAACTCGAACAAATTTGGCCAACACCTGGACATTTTTTTGTTAATTAACAAGCTGGATATATGGGGTCCCCTGTTATTGAACAAATAATTAGTCTAGTATAGTCTATGATTACCATTGCAACACTTTTCATTTTCACTTTTTGTTTTAAAAACTCACTCCCTTACCTTTTAATGGCTATTTTTCACCGTGCACATTGCCTCTTGCACAGGGCACTGTGGAAGGACAGCCCGGGTTGCCACACTAGCCTTTAGCCATGCTACATCATCCACGTCTGTACAACTGGCAGACTGCGTGGATCTGAATGAATAATGGATGGCGTGCGTTGTTCCCTTATCGCTAATGAAAGCCGACGGCTGCTCCTAATGCTATAAATGCCACTAGGCCACAAAGCAGGTATTTTCATTCCTGGTATGGCGTGAGATGCAAGAATGGAGCGATAAGAAAAGAGACGTGGGCACAATGTTTGGGGCGGAAAGGTTATCTGTCCCTGGGAGGATGACGGGGCAGGCAGGGTGCGAGGGATGCTATACGCTGGGAGATGACATGCCTGTCTATATGGTACAGTAGTTCCAAACAGTGTTTGGATTTGCTGAGAAGGATGGTGGAAATTCCGAAAACGTTTGATTATCTCTAGGCTGGTCTTTCATTTTTGCCGCCGGCATGGATATGGTTTATCCCTGATTCTGGCATCCATCCAAACCATCACTTTGCCTGATTGTCAACAAGACAGTGTAAATGTGCCACTGTTAAATTTATGTCAGTAGCACAGTTACTTAATGTACGGTGAATGGAATCCTCCAAAGTCCAAAGCTTCACAGCGATAGCGTTTTAGTCTTAACAGTTTAGACAGTATGAACAATAGAATAGAACAACAGAATCTTAATTAGGGAACAGGCTCAGGAAGGAGTGAAGTGGTTCATATTTAGCCAGCCAGTATTTATAGTAGTTGAGCAACTGTGAAGTTACAGTTTTAGCTTTTTAAAACATTGTTTCCCCAACACTGTGACCGCACAATACCTCTCTCTTGAAACGTAGGTCTAAAGAAAGTATAGAATCTGACAATAAATGACTTAATAAATGATTAAAGGGACACTGCTGATTTTGAACTCGAATACCATTGCTCTGGTGTGAGGAGAGAATATAATAGTGTGGGGAGGGGGGAAACCCTGTGTTTTCTGTGAATTTTCCCAAAAATGTGGTCTTTGGTCTGGGAAAAAATGCTATTGAGACAATATTCCACACTATACCTTCTTTCACAACAAAACAGGGCAATATATACAGCAGGCTAAAAAGAATCGGCAATATGTAAGAGGCATCATGTATGTGGCTGTTTTATTATTGCATTTCTGTGTAGAATTGTGGGTCTCTGTTGTATGCTCTGCAATGAGGGTGATTTCAATTATGCAGCCACATGGAACACAAAATGTAGGTTAAAGCAGTCACTGTAGATTTACTCACACAGACAGAACCCTCCCCCCAACATCTTCACTTTTCTTGGGATCTCAGCCTCTGTAAAGTCATATCAAATAAGTAGGGCTGTATTTTTTTTCTTGGCGATTATTGTATGAATTATGAACTGTGTCTTTTCTTTCATTAAATGTTTATATACAGTATATACTGTATATCAATCAATCAATGTCAACATTTTATAATAGTTTTCTGTAATTGACTAAATGACCCAGTTTTGCAAGAAACTAGCAAAAAAAAAATCAAATGGATTTTTTTCTTCTTTTTTTGCAGTTTTTGCTATGCTATGCCCTTATAAATGAACCTCTCTTAACCACATGAATCCTAGTGCCTCTTTAATGGGGCAAACATTCCGCGGTACTAGTTTACTGTAGACCCCTGAGGCACTCCAGTCAACTATGTGCAGTATAGGGTAGGTTTAAGTGGTTCGCTGACTTTTATCTTTTTTCCTGTTTTATTATTACTTATTATTTCTATTTTGAAGCAGGCATCTGCTGATGTGTGTTCATGACTGTTGCATACACACTACCCTCAGTGATGCTCCCTTCATGAACAAATGAAGATATAGGATAGTTTTATACCAATGTTGATCATTTGTTTCGTGCTTATTGCTGTTCAGTCAAAACCACTGACTGAGGAGTTAGTTAACAGTTGCTGAATGTACTGTAGTGCTGCTTTACAGCGACATTGTCACAGACAGAAGTTCCCTTGTTCACGGTCTCTCTGGGGTTCAGAAGCAGATGCTGTGTGTAACATTGGGAACATTAATTCTGGACCGCGGCCTGCACAACACATTTCACAGAGTGCAGACTACACTAGCACACAGGACATGAGTGTATTGGATTAGAGTGCACAACACGCTGGAGAATGAGTCTGAAATGAGATGAGTTGGACGCAGGTCAAGAACAAATTGGCCCCAGAGGAGTGCGTCTGAAACGGACATGACCGTGAGATTTCAGCCCTCACAATCTCACCCCTGCAGAGCACACAGGCAGTAAGATAATGACCACTTCTCAACGGTCAACTTGGACTTGATTGATAACAATCACATTGTGTTGTTATTTTTCTGTTTATGTTCAGCTGCCAGTTGGAAGAAAAAAAAAAACAATATCACGAATTAACATTGCTAATTTAAAACAAAAATCTATTTGGGTATCAGTATGGTTAGTGATTTATCGGAGAGCTCTGGGGTATGAACGGCGGAGCGGGGTTGGGAAGGAGCGCTTGTTTTATCTGCCGGCTACTACTAGTAGGGCGGGGCGAAGCATAGTTTTACTGAGGTTATGCTTAGGGTTAGTAACCGCATAAAGCATCGTCTAACTCTAACCCCAACCTAACCCTAAACACAACCCCAATAAAACTAGGCTATGCCTAAACCTAATCCTAACCCTAAACTTAACCTCAGTAAACCTATGCCTAAACCTAACCTAACCCTAACCATAACCTCAGTAAAACTTCCTTTGCCCCGCCCTACTAGTAGTAGCCGGCAGATAAAACAAGCGCTCCTTCCCAACCCCGCTCCGCCGTTCATACCCCAGAGCTCTCCGATAAATCACTAACCGCATCAGTATGGGTGAAACATTTCAAAACACATAAAAATGTGAGATTAGCAAATTGTAGAGATGCTTTCTCCCTCAATGTTTGCACTAGACTACACCCGTAGTGTACCATACTGTTTCGATGCATAAAATAGGGATAGATTATTATTTTAATCAATTATTATTAGTTTTGATCAACGGTTGCAGCCCCTACGTTCACTTGAAACTGTGTTAGTGTGAGATTAGGCCACGGATGGCAGCATTTAACCCAAGTGTGATATCTCAGGAGGGTCTGACTCTGTTTGAGCGTTTTGTGTATTAAAGCTGGACAACACTGTTCACATTCTCAGGCTATAGCGCAGAGGTAAACAGAGATAGCTGCTGTGACTCATGTCGAGGCTCACGATAAGGACCTGCTGCTCTGAAGAGCGGCACCTGGAGCCCTGGGGAAAAACACAAACTCATTTCTCGCAAACAGTTGGTGTTGGTGTTTGCTTGCCTATTTTGCTGATGTTAGCATTTCCACACCTCTGCTTTCGCATGGCTGAGGAAGGTTTGGACATGCACCTGCACACTGTGTTTCTCTGTTCACGTACATAAACGTGTGTTTGCATCTGTGCTGTTGTTGTGCATGCTTGCATGTGTGTGTGATAGACTCCTTCAGCGCCTTCACATGTTCACTCTTTAACACATACCTGTACTTACAGTAGCTGACAGGGGTCTACTATATGTGTGTACGCATAGGTCAATGTAATGTACCATCTATGCAAAGTAGATTAGATAAAAGCTCTATATGAATGCACCATTTAGACCTTTATTTCGCCACACCTTTTTTCGTTTACACCTTTTTCGATTACCTCTGGGTGTGTGTTCTCGCCTCCGCATCATCAATACCCACCGGTCCCATACCCTATAGGTGGGGATGGGGAAAGGGCCTTTCTGTGTGGAGGTTGCATTATTGTCCCTGCGTCCCCTAGGGTTTGTCAGGGACCCTGACAAAAACATGCCTCTAAACTGCCTCTTCTTGGCCTACCAGAGCGCCTAATGGAGGGCAAAGGAACTCAGGAACTCCCCCCTGTCTCTTGAAAAGAAGCAGTGTGGACCGACTCCTCATGCATGGTAGGAAGCATGAGGTCAGTCCCTTGCCCTCCTCAGGGTGGCGAACGCAGTGTAGTGTCCAGGATTGCACAGGCTTAGACAATCAACACTGGTTGAACAAGTTCAAGTTCTAACAAAGAGTGGAAATTTAGGAATTCAGATGACAGTGGGAGAACTGAAGTGAAAGGCAAAGTGAAATATAACATGCATCTCTCTTAGCTTTGCGCTATAGGAACATGTGCAGCTGCCACGCCCATCCATCTCTGCTTTCTTTTTCTCTCTCCTTCGGCCATCTGCCTCCGACTCTCAGCCCCTCGTTCCAATCTTATTTCCTGTTACCCTGTTCGCTGTCGCAGTCTGCTCTATGTCAATGTATTAGTCTAATTCAATATCCACTGCAGTGTAATGACCTGTGACTTTCAATTAATGCGTCCTCGCCCTCTCTGCGGCTTGGGTCTGTGGGCGTCTGAAGACTTTCATTTTCAAAGCCAGATATCCATCGTCGGAAATGTGTTTGAGGAGTGCTTTTCGCATGCTACTATTTCTATTTGATGGTCAGTGTAGGGAAGCACTGCCCTCTGTTGGGGTCCTCTGTTTGCGTTTTTAATATTGTAAAAAGGAAGTCATTCTCTGGAGTACATACTTTAATTTAACCCCACATTATATAGCCTAACATGCTTGTGTTTTTTTTTTTGAGGGGCATAGAATCTCCTATGCAAACCTTTCCGGGTTTGGGCACAGAATGTGATATATGATGATAAGATATGTACGCTTTGGGGAATCAGTGCTGTCTTCAGTACTTTACAACAGCACCTAATTTTGCCTCACCGTCATCGCCAATCTTGAACCATATGCTTCAAAGATGTCAGACTTACGGAGCCCTTAATAGGACATATACGAGTAAATTAAAACCCAAAGGTTTCTCGTGCGCACAAGAAACTTTCTCGTGAGCACCCGATACTTTCTCGTGCGCACCAGAAACTTTCTTGTGAGCACCCGATACTTTCTCGTGCGCACGAGAAAGTTTCTCGTGCGCACGAGAAACCTTTGGGTTTTAATTTACTCGTATATGTCCTATTAAGGGCTCCGTACAGACTCCATGCGCTTCAAAGACATCGTTACAACTCTTGTTTCTTCCCATGTAATGGAAGTGAATGGAGGAGCTTCAGGCACCCAGGCATGTGTGACGTGTGACTGATGGGCCTGAATGAAGTACAGGTGTGAGTGTCCTATGTGGCTCCAGTGTTGCCAGCTGCCAAAATCCAAAGTGCACTAGTGGCACTTCCAAAATGCACTAGAATGCACTAGAGCAGTGGTTTTCAACCATTTTCATACCAGGGCCCACTATTTATTCTGCATTTTAGCCACGGACTACGATTTGATGTTGAGTATTGTCTCTCGGACTAATTTAGGAGAAATAACTGGCAAAATGTTGGTCAAAATAGCAACCCTTCTACATTTTCTAAAGGTGTAGATTGTTGGAAATTAGGTAATTCAGATGTGTAACCAAGAGTTACAGATCTATAAGGGTCCATTTGGTTACCAATGGTCCTTTCTAGGAAGAAAGGAGGACTATCATAGGAGGAAAAATGGTTAAAAAAACAAACAAAAAAACGAGTGTTTTTATCTCTGCCGACTGTCAACCAATTTCGCCCCAACTCAACAGCAAAAAACTACTATATTTTCTGCCAGGAGTTTTTCACTAATTTTGGCACTAGAGAGGTCTGGAAAAAGCCTCAACTTGGCCTCAAATGTGCCAAGTTGGCAACACTGTGTGGCTCGCCAAAGCAATCTCTGTACATAATTATACCCTCTGTCAGTTTTGATTAACTATTTCACAAGCTATGGTGTATGCCTAGACATCATCAAACCATGTGGAATGTTTGATTATTGCATTTTGATCAGGCTTTTTATTTTATACTTTACCTCGGTTGAAGTCCATTGTCATACAGGAAGCTGGAGTGTGTATAATTGGGATATACAGTAGTACAAAACCTCTATCCATGACATCTTGCTTTGAGCTCAGTTTACTATGTATGTCTACAGATAACAAGAGAGACCCTGAGACGCTGCATTTTCCTTTGAATTTTTGTATTTCATCCAATCACATCAATGTATGATTCCTTACAGATAGAATAGGGATACACAGTAGTCTGATACCCTCGGCCCACAGCCGAGGGTGTGGACAACGATTTGGTCCTACCCACTTTCAAAACAAACATGGGCAAATTCTCCTTCTACAGCACTTGCACCCAAGTGGAATGCCCTCATCCCTTCCTTCAAAAAGTGTAAATTACTGAAGTCTTCTAAAACAGCCCTGAAAATCCACCTTTTCAGCATGCCAACTTCCCCCACCCCCCTATAAGCCCTTTTTAGTTATTTTGACCTTTTTGATGATTTGAAATATTATTGTTATTTTTTCTTTTATCAAAAATGTTATTTTATCATGTCATGATTATGAACTGAATGACCCAGGACCTGAACTGAAACAAGACCGCCAAGACTTTTTTCGGTGATCCCATTGGACCTGTGTTTGACCGTATTTATGTCTGAATGTACGCTGTACTGATTACATTTTCAGCCAATAAAATAATCAATCAATCAGATCTAACGGTTTCAGAGCTGAACCTCAAATTATCCAATTATTCATTTAAAAATACTGGCTTTTACATTGATTCATTATATTCAACTGAAATCTATAAAACCTCCAAAATGCATAAATGCTCCCTTTTGACATTTTCTTTACTTTGCATTTTACAGTTGATTATTTATAATCTTTTTGGCCTGGTCCCCAGGCAGCCCCATGGGGGCTTTGAATCAGTAGTACTATAGTAGAGGTTTCTGCAGGACATTGATGGCGTATGAAAAGGCCTGGCAGTCAGTGCATGTTCTGTACCCAGGGGCGTTTTTGCCATTAGGCAGACTAGGCAGTTGCCTAGGGCGCCATGAGGGGAGGGAGGCGACCACCAGACATGCTTTAAAAGGATACCAGGCTAATAAGACTCATATGGATAAATACATTATGCGTATCGGTATCACTAGAATTGAACATTTAAAACACACATATGTTATTTATTTTAAAAATAGTTCATAATTTTATCCCTCGGGGGGTGCCATTTTACATAAGATTTTCCCTGGGGAAAATGCCTATAGGGCTCCAAATTGCTTAGAAACACCACTGTCTGTAGCAGCAGCATATTTAATGCATTCCCATTATAACCCAGTCGTCCAGGCTTCACATAATATGTCATCACCTTTCCAGCAGCTGTCACACTTATTGGATTGGTGTTAGGAGATCGACGACGCACGTCCTTGAGGGGTTATGAACATGTGTGAGAGGGGTGTGTGCTGTGCATACACTGGAGATGGGAAAGCCCCCCCCCCCCCCCCCTTTCAGTCACATACGCACACACACACACACACACACACACACACACACACACACACACACACACACCCCTATACAGTGCATATTCTATTGCAGACCATTATAAAATACTCAAGCCAGTCCAACAATTTGCATCAGCATAATGTTCAGAAGCTTTCAGGTCATAGTCATTATCACTGTACTGTAAATCAACTCGGATTGGACAGCATGAGTACCATTATTACTCTGCTTTTATTTGATCACCACTTACTTGGCACAGCGCATTTACTTGACACAAAATATATAGACATTATCAGATATGTGCGTGCCCTATAGGTTGTGTATAACCTTGGGCAACGATGTATGTCTGTTGATGATAATTTGATGCTCACTTAACAATAATACAGCCTTATTTATGAGAAGCACATTTGATTGAATAAATAGATTAACATTAGGGCTGCTGTCAACATGGAGCTGTCCGCGGCGAAGGAAATGGTATAGGCCCCACCGGGATGAAATATGGCAGGTGCTGGCAAGCTCAGCCTTGTTGATATGCAGCTGTTTCCCAAGCAGTTGAAGGCTGCTGTATTACTCTTTGTGTTGTGGTTCCTTTGCACCTGTGTCCAGGAGGGGGCGAAATCAATTTGTGACCGTGGCATACTGTATGTTGCGACGGGTGGCCAAACGGTCGGGGGCTAAGGTTAGGTTTAGGCATAGGTTTTACTGAGGTTATGTTTAGAATTAGGGTTAATGGTTAGGTTTAGTAGCAACCATTTGGCCACCTGTCGCAACTGTTTGGCCTCACGTCGTGACCGTTTGGCGTTTAGCACCTGCCGCGACTTTTTGGCCACACGTCACAACACATGCTGTGGTCGCAAATTGATTTTGCTTTCTCTCTCTGTATCTCCTACCTACCTCACCATCCATATCAGCCATGTGTGCCTGCCTGCCTGCCTGCCTCACCTGCGCGGTAGATTTTGGCCCATGCTGCCCATTACCGACCCCCAATCATGATGTGACACCATTTCTTCCTCCAATAGACCGATGAAACTCCCCCTTTATATTGAGTCACTCATTAGTCATGAGAAGCTTAGCAGCCACTGTAATTAGAAAAGGAAAAACTTGGAAATTCCTGAAAACAGATCGCATGGTCCCAGTTGGGGTTCCTCATTAGAGATGCTCTAGCGTTTTTCTTTTTAAGTAGTACAGAGTCATTATATATTTTGGAACTTTCTTTTTTTTAACCTCAGCCTCAGTCTCTACATTCAGGTCATTCCTTAATTCCACTTGTTTGCTTATTTTTCACTCTTGTCATCCTTTTCTTCCATCCCTTTCCCTTCCTGGATAATTCTCTTTTCATCCTCATCCTCTTTTCCTCTGGATTTCCCCTGAATTTTTCTCTCATTAATCTTTTCCCTCTGTACTTCCCTGCTAAGGATCTAATTAAAGCAACCCTGGTCGCCTGTGCCTACTGTAATGTATATAATTACCAAAAGCGTTTGTCCGTTCTTTACTTTGCAATTAGGAGTGGCATTCTTCTGCTTGCAAATCGGCTAATTAAGCCTTAAGGACAGCAAGCTGATTGAAGTCGCGTTAAACAATACGATGAGTCAGGGATGCCCCTGCTCTCTACACACTTGGGACAGAAGGCAGAAGTAGTAGATTCAAGAGTGGTTACCATGGTAGCAATCACATGATATTGGATCCTGTACCCTGTCTGTCTGTCTGTCTGTCTGTCTGTCTGTCTGTCTGTCTGTCTGTCTGTCTGTCTGTCTGTCTGTCTGTCTGTCTGTCTGTCTGCCTGCCTGCCTGCCTGCCTGCCTGCCTGTCTGTCTGTCTGTCTGTCTGTCTGTCTGTCTGTCTGTCTCTCAGCATGTGTCATCATTTACAACACAGGCAGATATACAGCCTGCATCGATGCAACATTTCTCTTCTAAGTTGGCTATTAGTGTGACCGTTAAAGCTCACTCTCTTGAGGAAGGGCCAAATAGAGGTAGTCACAGCTCCTGATTAGATAGGATCCCTGTTGTCATTATGATTGATGATGGAGCCAGTCGACCTAGTGCTTGCCTTGCAATAATGTCTCTGGTTTGATGCTGCACAGCAAGCACACTGCTTTAAACTTTGGCAGGGACTGAAAGTTTAATATTGTGCATTAGTAGTGCATCAAAACATTACAGCACATTAAGATAATTACCTAAAGCAGTCGGTTTCGTCATCTGGAATCAGTCAATGTCTGTCCAGTCTGTAGCCAAATGCGGCATGCCACATCATTAACTAAACATGCTGTTAGATTGGGTAACTTTGTGAACTTTCTACAGTAAAATACACAGTAAATCCTCACTGTACATGTTTGTATCTCTGAAGTACATGTTCCGAGTTGTACACTGCCACCAGTGTTGTGTGTCACCTCTCTGATCAAAGCAGCGTTTTCATGGCATCACTGGCTTTCATACTCCCTAAAGGCCGCTAGCATTTTGGTGTTTTGCTGTTACAGAGATGTTTCTGAAATGGTATCATAATAAATAGTAATAGTGAGACTAATGAATAACAGTGAGACAGGGAAACTGTGTCGTGCAGATATGGTAACTCAACGTAAGTTCATCCCAGGGACAGTAGTAGGCCAGGATGATGTTATTGATATAAATTGTACCAATGCGTGTGTCAATGTAAATGTAAATGAGTGCATGAGGACATGCTGTAAGTTGCCGTATTGAACAGAACAGGTTTGCGATAATGCGCGGTTGGGTCCGACACCTGTTCAGCAGGCTGATGGCATGACTGTGGAAGGTGTACCTAAAGGCCTACACACACAGGCTGCGTACAGTGCGTGTCAATAGAGCCTCCTCAGATGCACGTCCGTCCATGTTCTATCTCCAGGCGTTGACTCATGGTGGAAGTGTTATTATCTTTTTTACTACAACTGAACAAATTTGGCAGCCGTACTGCGGCAGCACGCCGCATCCTGTTGGTGTTGATGGCGGCGCTTGATGCTGTGGCGCTATATGCTATGCATCCAGTGTGTGTATAGGATTTTGTTTATTCAGCATTTAATACTGTGGTTTTGCTTGCCTGACATTAGCAGTGTGCACAGATTGTCGCTGCGGTACGTGTCTTTGGATAATCTGTTTAGCCTTGACCACCCATCACTGACTGGATCTACTGTAGGCCACTATTCATTCAGGATTCGAGCCACGGACCACCATTTGATGATATTTTAGCCCCACAGACTCAAAACTAAAGATTTACTTTGTTTTTGTCCACAATTCCATGTTGGACTTTGCAAACAAAACAGGCAAACATCAAAATGGTCTTCTACATTCTCTAATTGTATACATTTCTTAATTCAGTGGGTTAATTCAGATGACTAATATTTTAACGCTTGATAGCGTAAACATGAAACATGTTTCATGAAACATGTTTACGCTGTCAAGAGTTACATCTGGCTAACCACCTTTCCATCATTTAGCCTGGGGACCACCTGGAACCCTCTCAGGTGACCACTGGTGGTCCCCGGACCACTGGTTGAAAACCACTACTGTAGGCCTATAATGCCCCGGAGGGAGGCTCACCTCCAGTAATGTGTTTGCCTGTTTGGCCATCCACAGTCACACCAACCGCTGCAGCGCTGAGCTGTTGAGGGCTGTGTAGTTCCAATATCAGTTGGTAATAATGCAGCTCACCAGGATGTGCTGGATGGTACTGCTGTACAATCAGAATGTCCCCAAGATGTGGGGGCTCATCAAAATCTCTGCAGCCGCTTGAGGCAGTACAGAATGTTGCTGCTTGCCCCTATTCACCATTTACACAATATACTGTATGTGTCTGATTTTTAGATAAAAAATGCCTCCCTTCAGGATCCAACAGTACTTTTTAACATTCCTATGCTGCTCTAAAAAAGTGCTGTTGCAAGTTTGTATTTTTTTGTATTACTCACGAAGACATACATATGACACCAATAAAGATGAATAATAATAATATATTTCAAGTCACCACAGTGAAATTTTGCTCTGCAGCTTTCATTAAATTGATGCTTCAGGCACTGGGTTGCTCTGCCTTCCTACAGTATGTGACTGTATTTCCTCTGACTGAAACAAATTTGCATGTAAATTCTATGAATAATGTGCTTATTTGCTAAATAGTATTCAAGTCAATATTTGGCCCTAAATTCTGAGATATTGGTTTAAAACTAATTTGAAATGTGAAGCTTATGGAAGGCAATGCCTCTAGGAATAGCCTGGCTTTGGGCGTGTTATTGGTGTTGGGCATGACATGCCTTTCAAAGTCTGGACTGTCTTCATGGAATTGTTTTTCATCCCAAGGCAATACGGCTCTTGGTTGTTGGCCTCCCCAACTGGAACAAATAACATAAAATGACGCCCAAATTGAACATCAAATGTTTTTTTTTAGTTCCATTTGCGTGTCACTTTTCAGCACTGAAAAGACCCACATTGATTGAATGCAACAGGCGGTGTATTCAGTACTATAAGGGTCTCTGAGGATCTTTTTTCCGACTCTGTAGAGTATAATGTAAATGGTTAAAGTTAATGGGCAGGATGCTGATGCATTTCACTGCTATTGATGTTTGTAGTCACTGTAAAATCCAGTAAGTGTAGAAGGCCCTATCTTGCGCCACTATCCAATCTACATCCACACGCTGTGAACTTGTAGATCAGCTATTTGAACTATTTTGAAAGGTTTTTCAAAATAGTAAAAAAAAATGCCAATTGAATTTATTGATAAAATACAGCCTTATTATTTTTTGCCTTGTAAAAGGCATCACATAAAAATGTAAGGCATCATGTTAGATTTAGATATGTGCTGCTGTTGATACTGCAGTACTTTGGAAAATCCAACACATATTATCCAGTGGGATCTGCTAAATGCCTACATTGTTATCTTAGCCTTCATCATGTTCCTTAGAGATCTGATGCAGTGCTGTGAAATGTATGCAGAAAATTCATATTAGGGTGTTGTTCCGCTTTTGGCATTTATCTAATTTGTTATATTTTTTCTTTGCCATCTCAATATCCAAACCAATCTGGTAGGGGGCTGTGGGGTTTGCGCTCTCTCTGTGATGAATATTTATTATCCTAAGTATCTGTCCCTCGCAGCCCGTCTTGTTGTGGTTATGCAAAATGTCAGGTGAACCAAGTGCTACAGTATGACTGGTGCTACTGCTTTGTGCATGGCTGCTATGATTTATCATTTTGTTTATGAACTCAACCTTCCTAACAGGCTGCACAGACACATTTTGAAACTATAATGAAATCCCTGTCCTTCCTTGTGTTCTTTCCAGGCTGCGCGCTCTGACTGTACCAAACACAAGTCCATGACTGTGAACTTCACCACCAATGATGGACAAGAAAAATGGTGAGGAACTCTTTTTGTCTGTCTGTTTTTCTTTTTCTTTTTAAAATGACATAGGATTCATTTCTTTCCTACGGTGCAAGTTGTATATTTTATCCACAATGAGTTTTTTTTTTTTAACACAATGAGGTTAAACATATTTCTGCCTTCCTGTGGTACATGTCCTGTCTTCACACCGTTGCTGTCCACATGAAACCTCATAACCTCAAAATGTTCATTGTAAGGAGATCAAGAAATCCTTAACACTGCAATGCTACCTCATCATAACCTGGTGTTGTGACTTTAGATATTATCAAATACTCGCATTAGAAGGACAGAGGTGTTGGAGTACTCTGTTTTAGCAGACGGTTTGAGGGTACAATGGAGTAAAGAGGTTATGTCCAATGCATTTTTTACAGCTTTTCAATTGGTTCAATATTTTTGAAACACTGCACATGCAGACGTACAGGGTGTTCAATAGTACTGATTATGGAGGGAAAAAGAAAATCAAAAAGCTCATCAATGGAGTTATGAGGTTTCCTCCGGAGAGCAACGATATGCAGAAGTTGACACAGCCCAAGGTTTTGCATACAGATGAGTATATTTTGGTGCAATCACTGCATGATAATTACATCTCAGTATGTAATATGATTTTACATAATGAAGCACTGTGTGAACCACAGAGCCTGTCTATGCATAAAATGAATAATTATCATAATTATAAAAGTTGTAACCTTTGATTTGTCTCTTGCTCCCAGTCCCATACATTATTTACTTTTGAATTGATTATTTCATAGATTTTTGTTTTTTGTATCTTGAAAATAACCTTTAATCTTTGCTAATATTAAGCTGGTGGGTGATTGTTTACAGTCTGTTGATAATGATTCTAATATGTATAATTACTTTTACAGCGAATGGCTTTCCGTCCCAGACCGGTGAGGGAGGAGGTCAGAAGAAGCAGCTACCCTATTCAGTTGAGACCCCTTATGGCTTCCACTTGGATCTGGACTTCCTCAAATATGTTGATGACATTGAGAAAGGCAACACCATCAAAAGGGTACACATCCACCGCAGAGTCAGGGGCCCCAAGTTCAGCACTTTGCCCAGGAACTTCAGCCTCCCTGGGCATGGACCCAGGCCTGTCCCCAAGGACAAGGACACGGTCTGGTCTGGGACCTCTACCCTAGGACCGAGGCCCAAGTCGCGGGTGACAGAGGTCCAGCAAATATATGACTTCAGGCCCAGCGATGGTGGCACAACCGGCCAGAGCAGCAGAGTGACACCAAGCCAGGTGCCGACCTACGCCTCGACCAAGCTAAGAGAAGAAGGTGTTATAGGGGTTCGGAGTCAGGAGCAGCATCTCCTGGGGCTTCAGAGTCGGCCAAACCTGCTCCGAGCCTCAAGTATGCCTGTGACTGCCCAGCATCGAAAAGGCTCTGACACTGGTAGTCCAGATCGTGGGCTGGGTACTCCAGAGAATGGCTCATCTGAGAATGTGTTCCGTGCCTCGCCAGACATCACAGAGAGACGATCTGTGCCTCAGGAACGCGTGGGGCTACACCAGCAGATCACAGTGGCTCTGAAACGGGTTAGAGAGCTGGAAGAACAGGTCAGAACTATCCCAGAACTCAAGGCTCAGATATGCTCACTGAGAGAGGAAAGGGAAAAGCTGCTGCTTCAACTCCAAGCACAGTCCAAGGCTTCAGTCCTGTCCTCTAGCCCAGTTCCAAGTACTGAACTGGGGACAACAGTGGATCAGTCAATATGCAAGGAGACGCCGAGTGTAGCACAAAGCAGGGAGAGGGAGACACATGAATCAGTACAGGAACGCCAAAGAGAGACGTTAGGTAGTCGAGTAGAGCAAATATCACAGGATATAGCTGTGCAGGAATCAGAAACATATAAAGTAGCCGAAGCTTGCAACAAGGATCTCGCTAATGTCCACCATCTGCAGGAGAAGCTAACGCTACTGGAGGCTAACCTAACCAAGGCAAGCCAAGACTTAGAGAGAACCAACTCACTTTTGAGTAATCAAATAGAAGAGAATAAGCTTAAAGAAGTGAAGATACTGCAGTTGAGTGAGGGAGTGAGAGTGGAGGTGTGTACGACAGAGAGAGACGGCAGAGCAAGGAGGGCGAGTGTGGACAGAGGGACAGAGACAGAGAGAGTGGCTATCACCAACCAGGAGACTGAGACTGAGTCTAGTAATACCATTGATAAAGGAACAGATACAGAGAGGATTTGCATCAAAGTATGTGTGTCCAGTGAAAGTGTTGTTAGTGTAGATCAAGGAGCAGAAGCTGGAAGTGTTAATCTTGGTGACGTACCAGAGATAGAGGCTGCTTTGGGTCCAGTAAGATCGAGAGCAAACAGCGTTGATCGGAGCACAGAGACAGAGAGAATTGACACGCAGGATCAGGTGACTGAGACGTCGGCAGCAGAGAGGGTTGACCAGGTGACAGAGACAGAGGTGGTGACGGATCATCCGATGAGGCCGAGGGCGAGAAGCGTGGACCGGGGTACAGAGACAGACAGGGTGGACACTGTGGACAGGGTGACAGAGACAGAGGCAGCAATGAGAACAGATCAGCAGACAGAGACAGACAGAGTCAGGCGGACGGACAACAATCCAGTCGAAATGTGGATGCGGAGAGTCAAGTTACAGAAAGTGAGGGCGATCAGCGCATAGTGAACAGCGAAGTTGTGTTGAGTGAGGCTGTGAGAGATGAGAATGCAAACGAAAGAGATAATGTGGACAGTGAAACTGTAATCGTGGCAGAGGCTGATCAGGAGCTTTCTGCTACTATTGAGAATTTCAATGAAATGGATAATAAAGATAAAGTATCCAGCAACACTGTTGCAGTGGCAGAGGTCGACACTGAGTCTTCAGTCAGAGATGAGAATTCTAATGAAAGAGAGGGTGAAAATAGAATAGCCAAAGAAACTGTGGGCATATTACTTGTTGATAGCGAGCCATCAGTTATTGTTACAGAAAGTGTAGCCAATCAAAGTTTAGGTCCTGATGAGGAAGGAGAGTACATCCAAACAGTGGCAGCAGCAGGGGAATCTAAGGTAGTGTGCATTGTTCAAGAAATTGTTGAGATTGTTGAAACCGTGAAAGTTTCTTCTGAGAATGAGAAGCAGACAACAGTTGAAATAGCTGAAACTGTGGAAGTTGCTTCTGAGATTGAGGAGAAGAAACCAACAGTTGAAATATCTGAAACTGTGGAAGTTACTTCTGAGATTGAGGAGAAGAAGCCAACTGTTGAAATAGTTGAAACTGTGAACGTTGCATCAGAAATTGCAGAGAAGCAGACAGAAGTTGAAATAGTTGAAACTGTGCATGTTGCACCAGAGAATGCAGAGAAGCAACCAACAGTTGAACTAGTTGAAACTGTGCAAGTTGCACCAGAGAATGCAGAGAAGCAGCCAACAGTTGAAATAGTTGAAACTGTGCATGCTGCACCAGAGGATTCAGAAAAGCAGCCAACAGTAGCAATAGTTGAAACAGTGCAACTTGCACCAGAGAATGCAGAGAAGCAGCCAACGGCTGTAGACAATGAGGCAATGAACATTGTGACCAAAGAGACTCTTGTCACTGATAAGGCTGTGGTAGTAGTATCTGAGACTTCAGTCATGAAGACTGTTGCTCCAGTGAGACCTCAGAGAGGCCGGAGGCCCACACCTGAGCAGCCTCAGTCACAGCCCCAGCCTTCACCGACACAGCTTCCGGCTCCACCCCAACGTCCACGTAGGGGATCCAGAGAAACTCAGTTACCCGAGCCACAGAAGCCGACACAGGCTCAGGAGCAGGCCCCATCTCAGTTGCAAGCTGAAACCCCTCCTTGCGCACCCAGGGAATCCAGTGAGGCCCAAATTGAACAGTCTGAACCCCAGACATCACCGCATGATCCTCCTCAAAGGCCTTCTGGGGAATGTAATACCATTCAGGCACTGTCAGAACCCCAGACTCAGGCACAGGATGTGCCTCAGGACCCAAGTAAAGGGCCAAGTGAATCTCAAACCCAACCACAACCAGCCCAATCCCAACCCCAGCCCTCTACCCCCCAGCCGGACACCAAAGATGTCCAAACACCACGCAGGGGGTCTGGTGATTCCAAGTCGTCTCGTCGTGGATCTGGTGGGATTAAGGCCCAAACGGTCCGCCGGGCATCAAGTGAGGCCCAGCCTCAGTCTCAGGGCCATCCCAGGGGCTCTAGTGAAACTCAGTCACTTCGCAAAGGTTCTGGCGAGTCACATCCTGCTCGCAGAGGTTCTGGCGAGTCACAGCCTGTGCGCAGAGGCTCCAGTGAAGGTGCCCAGCGACGTGGCTCAAACGAAGCCCAAGCTTCGCGTCGGGAATCAAGTGGGGGCTCAAGTGAGTCGCCGACCTCTCCTGCAGCTCTGGGTCAGGTTGTGACCAGGCTAACAGGACTTCTGGGGGAGCAGTGGGCACAGCTGGGTAGTAGTGGTTCTGCAGCTCAGCAGGTGTCCAGCCAGCAGGAGAGTCTCGGCACACAGAAGCAGACAGGTGGAAAAGGAGCAGTGGCGGGGAAAGGACCTTCAGCCAAGCCTGCTGGGAAACCAGCAGCAGCAGGAGGAGCAGGAGCAGCAGCAGCAGGGAAGCCAGCAGGGAAGCCAGCAGGGAAGCCTGGCCCGTCCAAGATGAGCACTATTCAGAGTCAACTCGTCAGCTCCCTGAGTGTCCTCTCTGCCTTCTACTCCCCAGGACAGAAAGGTGCAGCATCCAGCAAACAGCAAGAGCAAGGTAGGCCTGTTAATTCTGTTTAGATGATCAGACTGAAAACATGAGGCAGTAACCCCAGTATCCCCAAATGACCTGACAACTACTGTGTTCTTCATGTTGCGTTATGGGAATGTTCCAAACAAACACCCTATAGCCATTTTTCTAATAAACCAGTGTTTAGCTCCTGTGCAATATTGTTCTTGTTTATAGGCCAAAGTTCCCCTCTATGCCATTTCACTATGTTTGTAAATGTCCCTCTTTCACTTTACAATCTAGGACAATATCACGTTTCCCTGGTGGCTTTCTGCTATAATTAAATGAATGCTGAACTATGATATTCAACCTCTTGAGGCTGTTCAAAACTCTTGGATATTCTCTCCAATATGCCATTATTATTTTCAGCCCGACAGAAAGTGAAATGCCATCAACCTTGTCATTTGTCATCTCGCCAATGATGATTCCCTCGTAAACCGCTCTGTTGAAACTGTGCCAGCGGGACTAGAGGTGTATTCTCTTTGTGGCCTGACATAGATTTCTATTGATTTCTATATTTTATCCTTATCAGGGTTCCTGTCTTGGCCATTGCATTGTCATTATAAAAGTATATAGCACAGTAGATATCAACACAGACACAGAAGGCCAGAAAGAGGAGTAGAAAGTGTCCATGTCACTACATATTTAATATCACCATATTGTAATAAGATACTGGCATGCAAGAACTGATTTATTTTATTTGCCTTGGTTTTAAAATTCCAAAACTCTTCCAAAGGAATTCCTCCATTGACAGTTTGAAGTATTTGGACCTGAAAAAGTCCATGTAATATGCCAAAGTGACATCCAGTACCTTGAATGCCCCCACTCAGAAATCTCTCTCTCTCTCTCTCTCTCTCTCTCTCTCTCTCTCTCTCTCTCTCTCTCTCTCTCTCTCTCTCTCTCTCTCTCTCTCTCTCTCTCTCTCTCTCTCTCTCTCTCTCTCTCTCTCTCTCTCTCAGAAGTCGTAATGTTTCCAGAATATTTATGGCCACTTTTATTACACCCATTACTCTTTGGCATATAACGGTATAATGGCCCTATGGGCAACTCACTGCTGTCCTGAGTAGAGCACTCTGCTGAGTTTCAGATCACACACAGGATGTATACTACTACTGTATTGTCTAGGTCAGGTCAGGACCGCCCCCAAGTCTAACATAGCTGTTGTTAGCCTTAAAATAAGCAAAGGTGAGGAGGCAACACATGTTTCAGAGCATGGGGCTAAAATGACACAGTTGGATGGCTTCCAAATACACATCAAATATGTATTCCCTACTTGGCACACCTTCTCAGCTCTCAGACTCACACACAATATGTCCACCCACCCACCACCTTCACACACGCACGCACATGCACGAACACGCACACACAGACACATCAAAAATGAGTTTATTGCTTCCCCTGACATCTCCTTGTTGTGTTTCTGGCCCACAAGCTAAAGTAGAAAATATCTCTTCCATCACATTCAAGTATATACAGTAATATTTAGAATTCGTTTTGTAGAGTTCATCTTAAGTTCAGTTGTGAAGTGTGTGTGTGTGTGTGTGTGTGTGTGTGTGTGTGTGTGTGTGTGTGTGTGTGTGTGTGTGTGTGTGTGTGTGTGTGTGTGTGTGTGTGTGTGTGTGTGTGTGTGTGTGTGTGTGTGTGTGTGTGTGTGTGTGTGTGTGTGTGTGCGTGCGCGCATGTGCACAGAAATAATGGTTTGGTGCATGTTTACGCATCTTTGACATCTGAGATTCCCAGTCTGGTTTCTATTACTGCTGTGTTTCCACTCCTACTGGAAAAGAATTCACTACTATCCCAACAGGAGCCAAAACCCTCCCTTCTATATCCAGTCATTGTAGTTTCCCTCGTTAGCCTTGTCCCATGAATACTGTATACAATGTAAACATATCTTGTTTCCTGGATTTAATTAAGCACATAATGTACATTCAACCTACTGTAACAGCATTACAATAATGGCAACCGCATTCATATTAGCTTTGGACAATGTTGTTGCCATACCCTCACTGAGAAACCAATCTAATGGCCTCTATTGTACAGTAATCCCATTTGACTGTTACTTTAATAGTTGTATGTATATAGCACTGTGTGTGTGCGATATTATTTACTCAGAGTGATCTCTTTAGGGTCTGTGTGTGGAATGTACAGATAGAGCCCCCAGGAGTCCAGTTTCGTGCCACAAAGGGAGGAGTTTACACATCACTTGAAATAATCTCTGGCTTGTAATAATCTCCTCCAGCTGAAGGTGTGGCGAGAGATCATACTCCCAGCCCTCTGTGTGAGTGTGTAGCCAATCTCCCACCCGAAACTGTGGGTCAATTCAGTGCCAAAATTTCTGTGCGTGCTGTCAGCAGGCCAAAGAAGACACACTCCCTGAATATACTTTTCCAATTTGTCAATGACAACTATGGTATTTAATATTTCAGTGAAGTATTTCAGACCTACCGCCCCTCTGTCTGTGTTGCAATATGAAGGAGTAGCTTGCGATGTCCCCGTTCATACATGGTGATTCCATCAGATGCACTTAGATACCGTACCGTGTACATTACACGGTACATCTAATGTGTATGTGGGTTTAAGATGCCATTAATTTAGAAACTGTGCCTTAGTTTGGTTCTAATAATGCATGCACATACATTGCAAGCACACTTCTAGGACCCTCACAAGCATTTGTGATATGATATAACACATTCAAACACAATGAAACCTGAGAGGATCATTGGTAGTCTCTCTCTTTGCACATTGTATAATGAAGTGGACAGCTCCCGTGGAAGGTGATAGACAGTCTAAAAATTGCTCAAATGAAAGGATGTTGTTTTTCTTCCAGGTTTGACCCAAATATATAGGAATGCATATTATGCTATAGTGCTTTCCAAAAACAAACAAAATACATACATACAAAATACATACATACATACAATCAGAGCCTGACCGGATGGCAGATGTATGAAATCGGTTCTGATATCTAGTCAAACTAAATTCTAATACATTTTTAAAACATGCCCAAAGTAGCGATACCAGTATGAAAATGGTTAGTTCAGTTCATGGTTAGATCAGCTGGCAGTGCGTAATTGCAGATACAGATCTAGTAAAACTAAATAGATCAAATGATGGTACTGTATGTAGCCTATTCATCGGTCATGTCAGGCTCTACAATACAACACAATAATAACTAATCACAGACAAACTCACACTCACAGTAATATTCCCTTTGGAACCTGATACCACACTCTCTCCTCCTCTTCATTTCTCTCTCCTCTCCTCCAGGTCTAAAATCTATAATGAAGAAAAATGGCGTCGACAAGCAGGGGAACAGGGGAGCCAAGAAAAACCTGAAATTTGTTGGGGTGAACGGAGGGTAAAGTATATATATATATATGTTTTAATTAACATTCCAGCTCCATTTATTCTGGTGTGTGCTTTGTGTTGCATGCCAAAAGTAGCTGATCTACAAGCTCACAATGCCCAATGCTCCAAGTGTACTGTCTGTCTGTACATCTGGCTTGAATGTGTCTGTGATTGTGTGTTTTTCCATTGAAGCTAACGTGGCCCACCAAACACCAGGGATTACACTTTTTTTTTTTTTTTTTTTGCAGTTGTCAGGTTACATTAGGTACAGTCCCCAGCCCTAAGGGAGGCTGAGAAGGATTAGTCAAGAAAAGTATTAGTTGTAGTAACCGGCAAGTAATTCCTGTCAACATATCAAATATTACAGTAGGTGCATCTTCTGTTAAAAAGCATTACAGGAAATGGGAAGACAATATTTGCCTGCAGTTTTAAAGCACAAATCACAGCAAAGGGTCAGGTCGGGACAATGAGTTATCAGCAGTGCCGCTGGAATGTAAAAAAAACTGTCAGATTACTATTTATTTTCTTTTTTGAGTTTGTGTGGGGGGCAGTCACCTGAAAGTATACACACTTGTGCTGCATACAGCAAAATTACAACGTTGTTGAAAAATAGAACAAGCCTCAGCAATATTGTACTACTGTATACTTTTTTGCCCACTGTTTTCATTCTTTCTCGCTTTCTTTGTCTCTCTCCCTTAAAGAGATTGCAAATACAGGTCGGATTTTCTGTAAGAAATTGTGCCGCAATCAAAACATAATCTGCTAACGTCAGAATCTGTCAGATTACCACACGCAGTTGTCTTTCTAAAAGTGTTGGTGTGTTTATGTCAGTCAGTGTAATGATCTGTTGCTATCCACCACCGCCTGCACGGACTGCTCTGCTCTCCCTTCACCTTGCATGACTTATATCTACGCGCACACACACACACAACACAACGCTCACACACACACACACACACACACACACACACACACACACACACACACACACACACACACACACACACACACACACACACACACACACACACACACACACACGAAGTGCACGTACACATGCACACACACAACAACGTTTGTATTTTGTATAAGTCTGTTGCTTCCTCACACCCTGCGGTTGTTTATCCTGCTTGTTTTTCTGAAGTTAAGGTTGCATGTAGTTGCACGGCGAAATAATTGGTGCATTTCGGGCGCAGTTTGATTCTGCTGTTGTGTGAAATTTTCAACGTAGCCACTTAAATCCCATACAGTGCTGTATGTTGTTGAAGGAAGTCCTTCAGGGCTCCACGTTAGAGTGTTTTCTGTTTTTACTCTACATTAAATATCTTTGATGAAACTAGCCCATCTACAAGCTCACAGCGCGTTGCTATGTGACACGTTGTAAGGTTTGTACAGTACATTTATTGATTTCGGTAAACATTTTCCCCAGAATATGGTAGGCAACAATTATTACCTTCTTTGTTTTTCTTATAATTATCATCTCGGCCACAGCTGTATCATCCCTATATGATAGCATATCATGGATGTGAACCTGCTTCCTGTTGCGTCTCATCCTTTTCTTTCTTGACTCTATTTCCTGCCTCTACCAATTGTGCTGTCTACTAAAACAGCACAATTGGTAGAGGCTTAAATCTAAAAGAACACACCGGAGAGACTGTCCTAAAGCATCCCTCCTAAACATTTACCACCACTTAGTGGTAAATTCCAAAAGTCAGGAGCTTTTATGATGCGCTGTCAACAGAAAGAAAACAAAAATATTCACAAGGAGAGGCTGTTTTTTAAAAGATAACATTTGCTTCAAGCTATTTTAGTAGAATTCTTCTGTTTGTTTATAATCCAAAACATACTCATTTCACATGCACACACACACATGACATACGCACATACGTGCGCATAAGCTATACATCTACATATATGCACACAGTCGCCCGAGTTTGGCTGGAATCCAGGGAATGTTGTGGCCCCTGAGTAGTACTGTGTGTGTGTGTGTGTGTGTGTGTGTGTGTGTGTGTGTGTGTGTGTGTGTGTGTGTGTGTGTGTGTGTGTGTGTGTGTGTGCGTGTGTGCGTGCGTGCGTGCGTGCGTGCGTGCGTGCGTGCGTGCGTGCGTGCGTGCGTGCGTGCGTGCGTGCGTGCGCGCGCGTGGTGTGCACGCATGTGTGTGCCTCCCAACATAGCATGAATGAGCAGCATTCAATAAGAGACTTATCTGATTGTCGACCCCACATATAGGCTCTTTCATGCAGTATGTCACACATACTCACACAGGCATACACTCACACACCATCCACACATACACATGAAGTATATCACCTACATTCATACACAGAATTTACCTTTACTGAACAAGGTTGGGTTTTGTTCAAGTGTGTGTGTGTGTGTGTGTGTGTGTGTGTGTGTGTGTGTGTGTGTGTGTGTGTGTGTGTGTGTGTGTGTGTGTGTGTGTGTGTGTGTGTGTGTGCGTGTGCATGTGTTTGCGTGCATGCGTGCATGCCATGTTGTGGATGTATGGGGCCACAGTTGTACTGGATAAGATTCCCATAATGCTGCACAAACAGGCTAATGGATCAGTTCTTACTTATCTAGCCTTGACCTGTGTTACTTCAATGCTTTTCCGGTCTTAACATATCTCACTGATGTGGCGTATGAGATGTGTGTGTGCGTGCGTGCACGTGTGCACTACATGCCTAACATTGAACATAACATTGAAAATCATTCAAGGGCAGAACATTTTGACCCTGAAAACACCGAGGCTGCAACTAACAATTATTTTCATTATCGATTCATCAGTCGATTACCGGTATTTAAGCAATAAATCGATTATACGAATCACAACACTTCTTTTACTATTGCCTTAAAATATATATTTTAGACACAACTAACAAAAACACATTTGATTAGCTGCTGATTAGGCTACTATTCAAACAAACACATTTTTAAATAATTAAAGCATGTCATGGTGTCTTAGTCATTTACAAATAAATATTCATGTCTTATGTTTCGATCTTGATAATATAATCAGTGTGTCATTGTGTTTTGCAGTTTCTCTGTGCAACTGCAAGGGAATAGAGACGTTTATTTACACTTACACTGGAAAAAATATGGTTAATTGTAAAACACTGATGATAACTCCAGTGATTAGTTAAAAATCTGATTAATCGATTACTAAATTAATTGATGACTATTGAAATTAGCGATTTGATTGTGATTAATCAGTTAATCGTGCAGCCCTAGAAAACACCATTTTAGCGATAATAATGTTGAATGATGAGCGTTATGTTACAAAACAAAATGACCTGCAAATTAACACAAACTATCCTTTGTGCATAGTAATTCAAAGATTTTGGATTGAGCTACAAGACAATTGAAATTATTCATAAATCACAAATTACAAAATTATTTATCGGAATTTTAAGTTTCCCCCGAAAGGTGTCTGGTTCACATTTGCGTCTCAGCCCTGGTCTCTGTGTCAAAGTGTTGCTGAGCAAGCCTGTTTTTGGTGTAGAGAGAAGGAGTAGGCCAAGTATAGATCTAACCAAAGTATATTGATTGATTACTTTATTACCAGTCACAAAAAATGTAAACATCACAAGATACGCACCTACCATCCACTATGGCAGTGGTTTTCAACCAGTGGTCCGGGGACCACCAGTTGTCCTTGAGAGGGTTCCAGGTGGTCCCAAGCTAAATGATGGAAAGTTTGTTAACCAGATGTAACTCTTTGAGAGTGAAAAAATGAAACCAAATGGACCCTTGCGGGTCCATTTGGTTTCATTTTACGTTCTCAAATATTCATCATCTGAATTATTCTACACAATTACCGCTAGAAGAATGGTAATTTCATCTACAGTATGTTTGCCTGTTAGTTTTCCAAAATCCAGCCTGGAGTTGTGGACAAAAACAGAAGAAATCTTGCGTCTGTGGGGCTAAAAGTCATCAAATGGTGGTCCGTGGCTCAAATGCTGAATAAATAGTGGGCCCTGACATCAAAATGATTGAAAAACCCTGCACTATGGTAACCGGCACTCAGGGTGTTAATAGAATGACTTGGCCAAAATGGGCATCCCCCCAGGGTTAAAGCGGTTAAACTACTCCCCAGATATGAGACCACATCCAGTGAGGAGTCCAGCGGAGACGAGAAGAGCCGGCAGCAGCAGGAGGAAGAGGAGGAGGAGGAGGAGGAGGACAGCTCTGAACCGGAGGTGGAGCAGGAGAAGGAGGCCTCCGGGGAAGCAGCCATGTCGCAGGAGGACACAGCCCAGGCTCTGACCCAGGGAGGAGGTGCTGTGTCTGGGGAGGAGGAGGCAGTGGCTGAAGGAGGAGGCCTGCAGGCTCCAGAAGGCAGCCTGGAGCTCCAGGAGGAAGGAGCCACAGGGTGAGACAGACAGACAGGCAGGGAAGTACTGTACATGTAGATCTGTGGGGTAGATCCCTGGGGGCCCTTGAAGGGGTGGTTCTAGACTAGAGTGTTCAATGTAGCTAATAGAGGATCATCACAATCAGTTTAAACACTTTAATACGATGCATTAAAGGTCACCGTGCAATCCGTTGTGATCTTGTAGATCTGCTATTTCTGAAGAAGAAAACGATTCAGCTCATGCATTTGGTGGTCCTTAACATGAGAATGTTTAAGGTTCACTTTAAGACGTAGATGACGTTGTCTTTCGCTTGCAGAGTTACTAGGGTTGTCACTCAGCTAGAGACAATGCAGTGCTTTGTTTATGTCCAGCTGCAGCCTATAGCCTGCATGAGACAGGTGCTGAGTGATGCTGCAATATTGTCCTCATGCACGCACACACGCACACGCACGCACACACACACACACCCTGAGTCAATCAACTGTCTCAGGTATGTGGAGGCTGGGGGCATATAGGAACCACACATTTGACCTAGCGGTGGGCTTTTTATTAAACAATCACTCACCACCTGTCTCTTTGTGCGTGTGTGTGTGTGTGTGTGTGTGTGTGTGTGTGTGTGTGTGTGTGTGTGTGTGTGTGTGTGTGTGTGTGTGTGTGTGCGTGTGTGCGTGTGTGCGTGTGTGCGCGTGTGCGCGTGTGCGCGTGTGCATGTGCGCGTGTGCGTGTGCAATCTTCCGTCATGCACCAAATGGTAATGGTAACAGGAAGGGTAGCCTGCTATATAGTATTGCTGCTGTTTGTGAAAAGGAACACATCTACAAGCTGACATTTTTTTTACATCCTAATGCCTTGTCAGCTTGCTTGTACAGTATTACTGGCAATGTTGGATTCCATATTTCAAGTACATATTTCATGGCTGCTACGTCAGTGTATATATTCAATACACTGCCCTCGCTGCCCCCCTTAGATCTCCATATATGGAGCAGCTGACCTGCTCTGACATTCCATATCGTGATCTCGCCTCATCATTCCCCGTCCATGCTTCATATATGGCCATTGCATGCAACCTTGTCCTTTGGAGCATTCCTGTGCCTAGTCAGCTTGTACAGTATTGCTTTCAGACTGAAATTTAGTCTCTCCATATTTCACCTTTTAATGATTGTTTTGTTAATGAAGCCTGGCGTTCCACCCCAGGAAATACTGTATAAGCATAATGTACATACTGTATATCGTTCACTTTGTTCTGTCTTCTTGTTCAGAGAGCAGGTTAACCAGAACTTCATAGATGCCTGTGTTTATGTCAAGGACCGCATGGAAGAAGTTTCTTCTCCAGATAAGGAAATGGTAAGGATTCCCTTCGTGGAGGCTGGGGGCAATTAGACCCTTACAAAAACATTGCCTCCCCCTGGCCAGCCGGGGTGCCTGATGGAGGGGATAGGAACTGGTTGGAATAACGTGTTCCTTTCGCATGCTACGTCCAACCAGGGAAACTCCCCCCTGTCAGGTGAAAAGAAGGCAGCTTGGACTCCTCATGCATTGAAGAAGGCATGAGGCCAGTCCTCTGCCTCCCCAGGCTGATGGAGGGTGTGTAGAGCACAGGATCACATTAGGAATTGGCACTGGGTGAAAAATGGGCTGCAAAATTGTGTAAAAAAAAAAGTCATGTGGTTATGTTTCTCTTTAGTAAAGTCATATACGGTAAAATACATTTGATTTTACCATCATTATATGTAAAATAATGCTTATCGTGTTTAATTAACAGAGAAGAGGGCTCACTTTACCACTGACCACATTCATGAGCCATTTATCTCTTATGTCATACTTGAGTTTCCTATGTGCAAGTTTCCTATGTGCAAACAGCATTAAAACTGTTAGCCATGAATCCTATGCATACCTAGTCTTTGAATGTTGTTAACATTTAGGTAAAAACAACAAACATTTGTTGAAAATAGCTCATGAATTAAACAATCTACAAGCACAAAGATTGTCAATGTAGATCGGCTAGTTGAAAATGTAATGTTTTCAAAATAGTAATTGTAAGAAGTTAATGAATAAGGTATACCTCTTATCCCCCAAAATCTTTGCTTTTTTAGCAGGGCTACAATATGGCCTTTAGTGTAGAGGGGGGAGGAGGGACCAAGTACAGAGCCCTTAAAACCCCGTACAATAAAGCATACAGTTTATGTGTTTACGGTCATACTGTAAATGTGGTGTGTGGGTCAGAGTGGAAATGGAACCACAGACAACCATTAGGTGTGTATTTTCTCTCTCAGCGTCAGGTTCTGCTGGTGCTCTATCAGGAGTGGTTCAAAGTGTCCAGTCAGAAAGACTCCCTGGCCGACACCGTCACCTTATACCTGCAGCAGGTGGGCTTGACCACGCCCACTATGCTGCCATACGTTGTTAACCTGACGGATGGCAATGGAAACACAGCGCTCCACTACAGCGTGTCTCACTCCAACTTCCCTGTGGTCAAACTTCTTTTGGATACAGGTGAGAGCGTGAGACGCATACACATACTGTACAGTCTAGTTAGGATCAGGCTGCTGTCCTGTGTTTGCCTTCTTGACTGGTATTAAAAGGGAGTAGCACATGGTTACAGTAATCTATGCATTTCAGCAGCATGACAAGGTGCTGAGCTGTGCAGTCAGTGTGCACGTTCAGTGTTTTAATCTGGTTCCCGACTGTATGCATTTTAAGAAGCAATATTGATAAGAAACAATTATGTGATTTAGTTGACCTTGTTTGTCAACAAGTTAGAGTCAATATCATCCCAATTTGCATACACACAACTATAGCTGATGGACGCACTGACACCATGTTGTAGAGGTACTTTTAGAAGTGGGGGACGCCTCTTAAAGGGGAATTCCACCCATTTTCTTATTTTTTTTTGAGAGTGTACGAATGTGAACCAAATGGTTCCATTCGTACACTCTCAGAAAAAAGGAAACTCATTAACATGGTGAAATACGTCTTGATGATGTCATCAAGATGTATTTCACCATGCTAATGATTTTTTTTTCAGACCTCCATTTCTAGGAAACACAGAATGGGGGGAACTTTTTTATCATGTCCACACAACATCTCTAAGGAGTATTAATGATAATAGTAAAATATTGAAAATGGGTGAAATTCCCCTTTGCTAGTGTGTGCATGCACACTTGCATTCGCGTGCACCTGCGCAACACACACAGACACACTGTTAAAACAAGTATAGCATATTGAGAAAGATTTTTTCCAATGCATATATGTATCCATAAAAGTAAATGACAAGACAAAAAACATAGGCCTACTTTTGCCCAAAAAATATCTTAGATGTGTGAGAAGTGGGGGGACGCCGCCCCCCCCGCGTCCCCCCTCCACTACACCCCTGGTGGAATCTAAATATACGTGGAATCTAAATATATTTGGGGATTTTGTTTCTGTGCACTGGCAGGGTGCACAGAGGTTTTGATGCCAACACAACATGTCACACACTTTGTGAGATTAGCCTCAGTAGTGAGGTGTGGGTTGATCCATAACCCAAAAAAAAGTTAAGTCTGAGGTCTTAAAATGTTTTCTTACGGTATTGTTATGTTAGATATTTTAGTGGATGAAAATAGAACCATGCTCACAGATGAGCAGACACACAGCTGATAATCTGTGACAGTATTAAGCAGGACTGTATATGTGATGAAAATGAACGCAAAGAAACATGATTCACTACTACATGAATTTGTAGTTCTGCTCACTGGAAAAATCGACTTCTTCAAACATGTGCGGTGCTTCACATACAGTAGCTTCGAATGTCAGTCACAGAAGGTATTGTGCATTACGTCACTCAAAACCTGCCGAAAAAAAAATCCTCCCAGCATGTTTTCTTTGTGTGTGTGTGTTCAGGCTTATGTGAGACAGACAACGTGAACAAGGCAGGCTACACGGCGGTGATGTTGGCTGCACTGACGGCTGCCGAGAGCCCTGATGACCTGGAGGTGGTGCTGCAACTGTTGAAGCGAGGAGAGGTCAACGCTAGATCCAGCCAGGTACAGACAGTATGCACACACACACACACACACAACACACACACAACACACACACACACACACACACACACACACCACACACACACCACACACACACACTCGTACAGCTATGAGAGTAAAGAGACATCTTTACTTTATTAATTAGTTAGGGAAAGTTATAAAAATGTGGAAATTCGAACTCCTGTGGGAACCTTCATAAAAAAACAGGTCAAAGTTGGCGTACCATTCACTGACCTATAGAAGGCAAAACATGCAACATTTCTTCATGCTTCATGTAGCATGTGCTATGTCTAACTAGGGGGTTTCACAAGGCTGAATCCATTCCATATTTTTTTCCTTGAGCTAAAAACAGCCATACCCGTCATTTGGGCAAGTGCTATGTCCATTTTCGGCCAAATGAGTGTGCTTTTTTGCAAAAAAGTAATGCTTGGAATGGATTCAGCATACGAAAAACTCTCTATTTAGATATACCATATGCTACATGAAGCATGATGAAATTATGCATGTTTTGCCTTTTATACGGTAGGTTAGTGAATGGTACCCCAACGTTGACCTGGTTTTTGTGACATGGTGTTGGATTTTAACATTTTAGTACATATTATTAGACACCATTAAAAACACATTAGAGAAGAAACCTCTTGGTAATGATATAGTTCCTAGATTGGTCAAATATCCCTAGAAAATCCTTAACTAAATCCCTAAGGGCAAATTGAAGCGTTATAACAGCACAATATGGCACATAAATAGAGATACTTACTGGACAAAATAAAAAATAACAAACACAAGTGGACAAACCACACAAGACCAGGACCACTTAGGAGCACATACCATTTTGTGGAGGCAGTTCTTGTTCATTTGCATTCTAGTCTGATAACAGATGGCATGAAAGAGAGTCTGTACTGCTCTGTATGCATTCTCGTGGGAAGTGTGAGTCTATAGCTGAAGGTGCTATCCTGCAGCCACTAGTGCTGTATAGTCGCCTGAAATTGCCATTCGAGCCTCGGACAGCAATTTCAGGCCGGCTTCGAACCTTCGCAAAAAAAAAAAAAAAAAAAACAATATGCTGCGACCCCCCCCCCCCCCCCCCCCCCCCCCCCGCGACACGCGTCTACTAACTCTTAAAATCGTGAATGTTGCCATCGGTAGATAAGTTTTCTACTGCCCTGAGATGTGATTGACATCAGTGAATACACCAGTCATGACACCGCTCTCCTTTCTCTCCTTTCTGATGAGACTGATCCGACACAGCCACGGGTAACACGCTGTTCTGATTGCCAAAACATGCCGTCCGTCGGCTCGTTTAATTATTTGTTTCCTGTGAACGCCTACGTGTCTATTGTAGGCTATAGTCTAAACTGCCTGCTTCTGCTGGACAGCTAACCATAAAACCAAAACCAACCAAAGGCTTGTTTAATTATTTGTTTGCTGTGAACGACTACGTGTCTATTGTAAGCTAGTCTAAACTGCCTGCTGGCTAGCCTGCTGCTGGCTAGGTAAATACCATACCATAACCATAAAACCAACCCCAAAGTCAGCGTGCAGCTCTATAGAGTACAGACGGAGTTGCGCAAACTCCGTTCACTTCCTAGAGCTAGTCTAATGGCGGATCGCCTACATAGACTTATATTGAGAATGGGACACCTTCAGTGAAAACAATGCATTTCCAACTGCAGTAACAGCGCGTTTCACAGCGAGTTTCTGACCCCTCGATGTCGCACATCTACTAGATGGGGGGAAAAGTTAATAAATAAATAAATGCGAATGGTTCGGATCATTAATATTCGTTCGCGTGGCGACCTTAGCGAGCGAATGGTTCGAATCCCGAGCTTCGGTATACAGCCCTACAGCACACCATAGAAGGGGTGGGAGGGATTTGCCAGCAGGGAGTTAAGTTTGTCCCCGATCCTCCTCTCTGCGGATTCTCTTTGGGCGGATGGAGGTATGAATGGATAAATGGTGGCTCAGCAGGCAGAGCAGCATATACTTCTTTAGGAATCCAAAGGTTTCCTGTTCTATGTCCACCTATTCCAGGCTTGATGCCTCTGCCACCGGTATGTGAATTGGTGAATGTGATGTGCAGTGGCATATAAAGTGCATTATATAAACATTTACCTTTCACATAAATACAGTATCTATGCTCACTGTGTACAGATAAGTGCATGTGCACACACACGCACACACACGCACACACACACACACACACACACCACACACACACCACAACACACCACACACACACACACACACACACACACACACACACACACACACCACACACACACACACACACACACACACACAGTGGTTCCTCATTAGGTGAATGAATGCTCATTAACACAAACAGCCTGGCTGCAACCATAGACTATAAAAAGAAATGGATGTAGTCACCACAAACAAATCAGGGCTTGCAACTCACTTTTGAATGCTCCAAAAATATGTATTGGTGACACGGCTGTGTCATCACTTGTTGGGTGGAGTCTCATTTTACTACGTTGAGTTAGGTATTACTATAGTACTGTGTTTATTGAGAACAACAAATCCATACAAACATTTTGAGGTTTTACTGAAGTGAATTTTTGTCTCCTGTGCGAACGCACCTTTTGGCATTGGTGTCATGTTTCAATTTGGAAGCTTTTGGTTTAGCTGTAACAGATTATTACCAGTGTAGGGCAATGGGCAAGATGTGATGTACAGTAGGCAGCATGGAGCCTAGTGTGGTAGTTGGTGGTTCCACCATCCTTCTCTTGCCACTATCATGCACTGCTGTGTGCTGACGTTACAGAGAACCGTGCTATAAAAAAAAAGAAATTCAGTCAGCAGAAGCTTTGCTCGCAAAAAAACACCTTGTTAATGAGTGAGGTCAGTGGAGAATCACCAGACACATTTACAGTAAGTCGAGAGGGAGGCCACATGTGTGCCACAACCAGGAAAAGTAGGGGAAAAGTACCGTCTCAGCTGAACTCACAACACACTGAACGTTGACACAGTAGTGGGAGGGGCGTTTAATTAGTTGCACCTACTGTGAAATGTATAAAGATTCATGTACTGTACATCCATAACTTGTACCGGTATTACGAAGGTGCCATGTACAGGCAGGCACCCTCAAATGTATGTGTAAAAATGGGCACGCTCTCTGTCTCCTTTTCACACAAAAATCATAAGTGGCTGTGCGTTCTTGAATACATTAATTCCCCCTCACCATGACATGCTTCTTTGTGGGCTTGTCTGCAGAAAGGAATGTATTAGTCATAAGCCTGAGGCTTAGCAATAATCCACATCTGTAAAACTCTGACAGTGACCTGCTCTCAAACTAGCATCCATCAATCATCACTAACTCCACCTACTTTTGTTTCACCTTTTCTTTCTTCAGTTATCTTCTGTTCTACTCATATTTCTTACTATTCTCTTGTCCCTCCTTCCAATCCCCTCCCCAAATCACATTCCTCCTTGCCTATTTTTTGCTTACATATCCAAACGACATACCTGGATGTTTCTCTCTCTCTCTCTGTAGGCCAGCCAGACCGGACTCATGCTTGCAGCCAGCCACGGTCGCGTTGCCATGGTGAAGTTGCTGCTGAGCTGCGGTGCGGATGTCAACGCCCAGGACAGGGACGGCTCCACGGCCCTGATGTGCGCCTGCGAACACGGACATGCAAACATCGCCAGCATACTGCTGGAGACCGGACGGTGTGACACCAGCCTCACTGATAAGGTACACTGCTTTCTTTCAGATAGAGTAAAGTTAGAAACAATTACTAAAATGTTAGGGAGGGACTACTGGAGAACTAAAAGACAACTTATTTTATGTTTGGTGTTGGGTTTTGTACTCTGAAAATACTGTATTTATATTTCAGCATAGAACCTAGTGTAAAATCAGGCATTATGACGACATCAAGGCCTGTCAAAAATATTTTTTTGTCAATAAAACCAAATGAAATTGTTTTTAGTTAACTAAAACTAGACTAACACAAACCTTTTTTTATTCAAAAGACTATGGCTGAATACTATGTCAAAATATACTGTCAAAATAAAACTCTAATGAGTGCTGATTGCTGGACCTATACCTAAGTCTAATTTTGTTTTTGGCAAGAATCCTAGTATAAACTCTAGAAGAAGTTCCTCTCGCAGAACATGTCCCCACCAGGATTGATATTTGGATAAAATTCTGTATGACTAACATAAGTGAGGCCCATAATAAATAGGCCTCCTGGTGGTGCTTGAAGAGGCAGAATTGCAGGCCAGATGTTTTTCCTTGGGCTCTAGGCAGAGTTCGTGAGCGGAGCGGAGCGGAGCGGCCGAGAATTCCGCTCATCGCTCTCGACGTATTTGGTCCCGCTCGCAATCCGCTCACGTGGACCCCCTCCCAGACCGCTCCCGCTCCGCGCTCATATTCATTTGGGCAGCTCCGCGCTCCTCGCTCCGCTCAGCCCCGCCCGCTCAGGAGCAAAATTTGACGGCTGGAAAAAAAGGCTGCTGCTTTTTCTTTGTCGAAACACATCGTGGTTATTGCCCCCCTCACAGCATAAACATTTAAGACAGGAGTTATATGTGCAGTTACACTGCTGTCTATATTAACCCAGACAGGTGTGGCGAATAACTAATTAATCTTATGCCGCGCTATTTCGTTTCTCAAATGCTATACGGGATAATAGGTTATTGATGATGTTACACTATGGGGAATTGGACATAATTGGGGGGTCGCTGCGCTCAAATACGTTGCCGTTATGATGTGCAGTGCTTCAAAATAAATAGCGAGGTGACGCATCTAAGGCAAGATAGACAGCAAGACAGTCAGCTTACTTTTTCTTTTTTCCAATTTCCATCATGATCATCATCTCCTCCTTCCTCCCGCACCTCAGAGGGGATTTTAAATGTCTTGATCGTGTTGCTGGCACTGTAGGCCTATAGTCGCCATCTGAACCACAACCACACGTTTATGCTGTGCTACTGAACACGTGTGCCGTTGTCTGGACTGAACGGCTTGGAGCGGAGGATAATTCTCGCTCCAGAGCGCGCTCCGACCCATTTGAAAACGCGCTCAGCGCTCACTTAAAAATCCACGCGCTCCGCTCCCCGCTCCGCTCCGCTCACGATCTCTGGCTCTAGGGAGTGTGCATACCAAGTTGACTTGGACTGTTATAGCGCCACCATCCGGTTGGCATTTCTTCTTCAGCCCAGTGGGACTATGTGTGCACAGTTTCAGACTCTGTGTTGTCTATCTGCAACATTTTACACAAAACGGGCCACTTCTGTAAACTCTAAAATATGTAGGGCAGGGAGATTCAGCTCTGGCACCCAGGGAGTGTGTAGCTGCGATCTAGCCAACGGTGCCAGAGATTAGCTGTTCTCAAAAACATGCACACCACACGCGTACACACACACACACACACACACACACACACACACACACACACACACACACACACACACACACACACACACACACACACACACACACACACACACAGATGTACAGATATGTGCAAAACATACAGTACTCCCCCCATGGCTTCGGCTGGTGGAGGCAATTGTGTTTGCAGAGTGTGGCTGTTATGAAGCCAAACGTGCCAGAGATTACTGCCAGAGATTAGAGGGCGGCGGTGGCTCAGGGGTAGAGTGGCTGGATGCAAACCACACGGTTGCCTGTTCCAACCTAGGCTCCCCCAGATTTAGTGTCCATGTGTCCCTGAGCAAGACACTTAACAACCCTAAGTACTTTCGGTGTGCTGGTCGCTACGTTGCATGGTTTCTAACGCCATTGGTGTGTGAATAGGACCCACAATCTATGTAAACTGCCTTGGATAAAGGCTGATAAAGGATGTGAATGCACCATTTACACGTGGACTCATGCACAGGGGTGGACGAACGGGGTGCAAAACATACTCTCCCCATGCCTTCGGGTGGTGGAGACAATAAGCTACTAGGTCACTATGGCAGCAGCCTCATTAGACGGTATACTATCTTTATACTATGAAGCTGGGTTTCGTGTTGACTAGGAATAGTAAGGCAAGATGCGGACTGTTCCAGATTACATTAGGATGCTGTGGAAAAACAGGTTATTATAAGCTGTGATGATGGCGATATACTTCTACTGTAGATATTATACTGTAGATGGATATTTACATGGGGTGTAATGATATAGTAACTCTTGAAATATCAATTTTAATTTGTATCATATTGATTTGCAATGGAAGAGGTCGTTATTGAATCGGTACCGAATTGTTACCAATAATAAGCACTTGCGTATTTAGCAATCTTAAGAAGAAAAACAAATCATGTGTTCAAATACATTGTCCCTTTATTTGTCAGATCACTGTTTTTTACTTTATTCATGTCTATTCTAATACATTTCCCTTAAAATCCTGAACTACAGGATCCTCCACATGTTTCACACATATTTCATTGATTTGCTAAAGAGGTCTAATCATTGAATTGTATCCTATCCCCTTAATGAACCAATATCGTCCTTGTATCATCAACCATGTATCGTCGTACATATCGTACCACTGTTAAAATGTATCGTTACACGCCTAATATTTATTACCATAAAGTGTAAATCTGACCCTGTATACAGTAGGTAGCTCCTGAAGGGGAGAGTGATCCCATGCTTTGGAGGTGCATTTTCTATTGAAGGCTCTTCGACTCATATATGACAATACTGCCGCTTGCTGGACACGCAGCGTAACTGCAACGTCTTTTCATTGGACGCAATGACATCTGGCTTTAATTGTGAAATTGTGTCTCTCCATGCAGGACGGCCAGACGGCCCTGGCGGTGGCTACCGCCGCCTCCCACCAAGACATTGTTGACCTTCTGAAAGCCCACGGAGAGGCCAGAGCTTCTGCCTCTGCCACAGCCCTGGACTGAGGCAGCCTGGCTCTTCTTCACCATGCAGCCTCTTGTCACCTCTTACTCGCCAAGCCCCCCCTCCCCTCCCCTCCCCTACCAAATGAAGTGAACACAGGCAGAATCCATCTCACTGCCAAGGCTCTCTCTCTATCTCTCTCTCTCATCCTGGCAGTACATCACTGCTAGGATGAGAGCGAGTGCTGCTAGCTGAGCAGCCTGGTATGTTGTCTTACAGAGTCTACCGTTAACTTACAGGGTGTTTTATACTTGGTTGCACGCTGTGTCACACGCTAAACATAGCCCAATCTAGCTATTTTAGGTGCATGACACGTGCAAAAAGTGTAACTCAGGTATACACCACTCTAGTGTGAAAGATGAATTTGACACATACGCATGCACGCACACACACACACACACACACACACACACACACACACACACACACACACACACACACACACACACACACACACACACACACACACACACACACACACACACACACACACACACACACAGTATAACATACTGTACATTACGTGTATATGTATGTTCACAGCTGCTGCAGGAGCTTACATCCAAGCCTCAATCATTAACTCTTTGCTTTGATTCTTGAGCTTCAAACAATATTTGCCCACCATTTCGCTGCCAGTGTTCCGTGTGGGTGTTTCTGGTGTCAGAAACTGGGCCGATAAGACAGACTGCCAAAGAGGGATTTGCCATAGCAACTAGAGAGATTGACAGGAGGAAGGGTGATGTGTTGAGTGACGGGTGGGTGGATGCAGTGATGATGAATGGATAAATAGCTGCTTTGATAATGATATCATCAACAGGCTCCTCACACACACACAAAATAAATAAATATTAAAAGCACATGATCTACCTTCCAAATATGATCATATTACAGAAAGAAAATATGTTTATCTTTTTTTTCTCTCTTTTTTTAATAACATTGACCTCATTCTTTTTTATATTTGGACATAAGCCATTATTGGAACCACATAAAAATAAAATATATAAAGAGTATAGAGAATGCTATTCTATCAAAGTATTATGTTATAAGATTAACACATGCGCAAATGTATATTTTCTACTGCACTTTGTTTTACTGTTTGTATTATAATTAGTCCTGTCATATAATCGGTGTCATGCAGAAACCTTGTATAAAGAACAAAAAACAAACAAACAAAAAATAAGCTGGTTTAGGTGTGAACCACCTTGTGTTTCCTGTTTTTCAGTTATTTAACATTTTTGCAATGCCATAATCACTGTTTTTTTGCCTACAGTATAAAAGAACTACAGAGGTTTCTGCAGGACGCCACGGATGTGGTTTTGCGTATGACCAGATCATAACGACACTCCCAGGTCTTCCAATAGGAAGGTTGTACTGAAAATAAGGTGCTGCATGCCAATAAACCGCTGCCCCCTCTGCTGGCTGTCCTAATGTACTACATCACAGTATGTTGTAATACTGCCCTCTCCTCTCCTTTTCTGGAATTTACACAGGATCTTTGGCAATGGTTTGATGATTACTCGTGGCTGTGCAAACATGTTAAAGAAGTTGATTAAGAATGGTCACTATGCTTTTGTCTAGACCAGAGGTTTTCGACCTTTTTCATACCAGGGGGGTCCACTATTTTTTCTGCATTTTGGCCACAGACCACCATTTCATGTTGAGTTCAGTCTCGGCGACCCAAAACTAAGGATTTTCAAGTTTTGCTACACACTGGAAAAAAATGTTCTACATTTTCTAAATTCTTGAAAAATTGGGTAATTCAGAAGTTTAGATATAATTTAACTCGAGCGTAAAATTAAACGGGTCCATTTGGTTTCATTTTACAATCTCAAGAGTTACAGATCTATAAGGGTCCATTTGGTTACCAACTGTCCCATCATTCTCAGGGACCACTCACTGGTGGTCCCCGGACCACTGGTTGAAAACCACTGGTCTAGACAATAAAGTTTCTGCCAGTCCTGCCTGTCGCATATAAACTGTGAAGAACCTCTCGCTAAACTAGATTCCTTTTCCGGACTGGATCTGATATCTTGTTATCAGATGATCATACTTTGTCACTGCAGTGCCTAGCACAGCCATGAACACATCAGATGTTTGCCACAGTGAGATGTTGTAACCCAACCTTTACTCTCTTTTCTTTTTCTCCAGTTCAAAAATGATTATAATGTGAGGCTGGTTCGCTTACTCATTTCAAAGCTATTGTATGCAAATGCTACAAAGTGCACAAAGAATGTTAGGCTGGCTGTGATGATACATTCCAGAGAAAATGTAGCTAACTTGGCATGGACCACTGGACTCTGCAAGCCTGTTGAAGCACAGAATTTATAGTCAAATACAACAAATGTATTTTTTTGTTTTGTTTTGACACTGCAAAGAACATCGATATGTACCATATAATCTGACCAAAGTTGAGCTGGGTGACATTCTGTCCCTCTCGTCTTGTAAAAACAGAAAAAAAGCATTACATTGCATTTTATTTATTTTTTTGGAAAGTAGAGCAATATCATTGGAATACTACCTTGCCAATCATAAAACGAGGTGGTTGTTTGACTAGCCTTAAGAAGACAGGCCCACATGTTAGGTGCTGTAATTATGCTGAATTCCATGGAGGGCAGTCTTTCTCTCCTGTTTACCAGACATCTAGACCCATATTCATAAAGAACAAGACAGGAGTATCTGGAACCATGTTTACTACTTAAAGGAGAATTCCAGACCAAAACACACAGCCCCCTTCATCGACCCCTGTTGCCATAGTAACCTACCTGGTAGAGTGCATTTTCACTGTAGTTGTCCATGTAGTCCAAACGGACCCCTCACCTGCCCCAGCTCCACCGTCTCCAATGTCAACTAATGATCCACTCGTAATTGCCATAGACCATCTAGACTGTGGCTTTCTGGAGACTATTTGAGGACGGTCCGTGGATTTTATCTATTTTTTTAGCGGCTGATGTTAATTCTTTCTATGGTGATTACGAGTGGATCATTAGTTAACATTGGAGCCTTGTGGAGCTGGAACTACATGGACAACTACAGTGAAAATGCACTCTACCAGGTAGGTTGCTATGGCAACAGGGGGTCAATTGGGGGGGTGGTCTGGTATTTCCATTTAAAGTTTATTTCCAGGGACCTCAGTAACAATGAAATGCTTTTAAAACTTTGCCTGCAAATCATGGGGTTTGCTCTGTAGTATGAAATGGAGAAATGAACCGTATTCATAGTATATTTTACTTGACTCCACGGTTATTGTGACCATGCGATTAGCAAACTGTACTGTACAACACTTACGACTTGATGAGCCATGGAGAATTTTCAGTGGGACTATGAGGTTCACTGGAGGTGGGCTTTATCCTGTAGTGTAGGCAATATAGGGCAATACCACTCTGTTAATGTGTATGACAGAAACTACAAACATCAACTCCTCTCTTCCAGATAGCTACCTAGAAACCAGACAAGTCCAAATTGAATTCACCAGGAAATGGTATCTGGTATCTTGCCTACAGTATAACAGGACAGAGTCTGAGCTCTATACTAGTGGTTCTCAACTTTACAAGCCGCGACCCCCCAAAATAAATATATTTGAACCCGTCTTGGGACCCCCAACCCTGATGAGCATTCGCAATGTACCAGTTGACAGATGTACTCTGTCCCTAAAACAAACAAACAAAAAAACAAACAAACGAACAAACAAACCTGGGGATCCCCAGTGTACCGTTTGAGAACTACTGCTCTACAGCTTCTTGTGTTCGTTGTGAGAGGTGTTCATGTGGTCATAATGAATCATTCTGATTTAGGGTGAGTTGGGGTTCATATTGGCATGCATACAGCATGCCCCACTGCCTTGTGAGCCATCTCGAAATCACAACCTCAAATTGCATTAAAAAAGATCTTGTTCTCTGACTAGTTGTGGTGAAACAGTAGTTGTATAGGTGTTCAGTTCATTCCCATAGGTTTTATAAATATGGGTCTTTACATGGAATAGTATATGTAGCACTATAATACCATGATTGGTAATAGAAGATCAGCTTAATTAGTTTCTTAGCAATAAGAGTGTGTTTACACAAAATCAGACAAATCTATTTAAAATACTTCCATGGCTAATATCAGAATATAATCAGAATATATTCTATTTCCCTGAAAACAACCACATACTGTGTGTGCCACAGAAACGTTTTAATATTGTTCTGTTGATGTAAATTCAATGAAGAAATGGGTCTAGATCTTAATTTCTAGTGACCCACACGAGAATGGGGTTTATGGTTTAGCCAGTAATAAATATCCATTTAATCTGGATCACATAAAGACATTTTATTTTCTGTTGCTGTAAATCCAGTCCAATACATGTACATAAAATATTGTGGAAGAATATATATCATGTATTGTCTGACAGTTTACTCTAAAATAATATTTAGTATTTATTCCAAATGTTATATTTTTTACTGTATACAATATATGGATGCATGGACAAATATTCCACTGACATTGTTGGGAAATAATTAGGGATGAGAGACAATTGTTCATTTGTAATTGGACAAGGACAAGTGTAAGAACTATTTTGTGTGCCCTTGAAGACTGACTAGAGCGGTCAGTTTGGCTGCCCTTTTACCTCAAGCTATATCAGTGGGGATATTTTGAAGCAGACTCTAAAGTGGATTAACTACTTAAACCCTATAGACTTCATTGCCCATACTAGGCCCACGCTACATTTTCCCTCTACACAAAATATATCAGCGAAAATGGTGATCTGCGATCTCGTAACACATTGGTGTTCTGAGCTTGTAGATCTGTTATTTTCGGCCCTAGATAATAGGGACACTACAGGGTTCACGTGGTTAAACTATTGGGGACAACTTCATCCTTGTTTCAAGACATGACATGAATATCAGAATACCTAAATGACACGTCAAATGTAAAAACCTGTACTTGTATGTAATATTCCTTGTACAATGGCCTGTATGTCATAAAACCAGAGTTGTACTTCTAAATAAATAAATATAAAGATTGTTGAAATGATTTCTACATCTAGTCTTCACAATGACAAAAAAAAGTTTTCATCTGGATTCCTGTTCAGCAACATGGGTAGTTAGTAGGGTGTAACAATTAATTTTAACAACAATTCGATGCGTATCACGATACATGGTAGACGATACGATACGGGCAACATGTGTGCATTTGTATTTTAAAGTGACATTGTGATCCAAATGTCAATTATTATCGGCAGTGAATCACATGGACATAGTATCACTACCACTGAGTATCGTATAATTGTTGTAATTTGGATCAAAATTCCACTTCAAAATGCTAGCAGCAAATTTCGCCTATGAAGACATTTGATATGCAAGGTTTTTGAAGGAAATTTACTCCAAATCTTTACAGTAAAATTGACTTCTTCCTATTCCAGGCATGACTCTGTGGTACTGTTTCTGTTAGTACCTGTATGTCCATGTGATTCACTGCCGATAATAATTGACATTTGAATCAAAGTTTCATTTTACAATAAATTATTATCAAACTACTTGCATGTGCTTTTTTGTGGCTTAAACGCGATATTTTGTTTCTGAGGGACCCACGTCCAAAATAGTATACTGTAAAATCAATTTGTTCTTTTTCCAGGCATGACCAAGTGGAACTGTTAGTATATCCATATATTTCATTGAAAATAATAATCAATATTTGGATCAACATTGCAAAGTGCTTGTATATACAAGTATTGTCTACGATAAAACATGATAAGCTCCTTCAAAAAACATCTATCACGTTTTATTATAGACAAAACAAAAACACTACAAGACAATGTTTATCCAATTGTTCAATACATCACATTGATATACTATGATTTCCACTCAGTCATGCTTTCAAAAGGAACAAGAATAGAGTAGAATTTTGGTGATAGCTTCCTTAAAAAACGACATCACCAAAACTCGGTTGTAAAATCTATTTGTTTCATTTGCAAGCATGACTCCGTGGAAATATTACTATATCCATGTGATGTATTGTCAATTGTAATTAATATTTTGATTAACATTTCAGTTCAAAGGGGTTACATGCAAGCGTTTTAATTACGTGACATTTGAGATTTTTGAAGAACCCATATATTCGTTCCTTTTCCAGGCTTTCCAGGGTGGGAATTTTATCTGACCTACCTACTCTATCTCTCTACTTGATTAATTTGCCTCACCTGCTATTTTGCTCGTTCTTGCCCCCTTGAGGCCCAATACCAAAGAGGAATTTCAGGTACAGGGAATGCATTGGCCATAGCGTATTGGAGGTGTGACGTGGGAAACAGTGGATGCACATGGGCAGTGAAGGTTTTTCAAGTTGCACATGTCCAGTGAGACCCACACTGGCATTTTTTCAGAGGACAGTGTGGCTGCAACTACACAGGGTTTTGCAAAGTCCAAGTCTCGGACAGGGGTGTGACGTCACGTCCTCCTTTTTTGAATGGGTTTGAATGGGAACTTCCTGCTACTTCCTGTCTGAATTTCGGACAGCGGCCAGGCAGCAGGAAAGACCGTCCCGCGGCCGAAATTCAGACTGGAACTAGCCTGAAGTTCCCATTGAAACCCATTCAAAAAAGGAGGACGCGACGTCACACTTCCGGCCGAAAGTTGGAATGTGCAATCCTGTAGTCTGGCTGGGCCTTGACTGGGCCTCCAAATTGCACAAGTGCACATTCCAACTTTCGGCAGGGGGTGTGACGTCACGTCCTCCTTTTTTGAATGGGTTTCAATGGGAACTTCCTGCTACTTCCTGTCTGAATTTCGGCCGCGGGCAGGTCTTTCCTGCTTCCTGGCCGCTGTCCGAAATTCAGACAGGAAGTAGCAGGAAGTGCCCATTGAAACCCATTCAAAAAAGGAGGACGTGACGTCACACCCCGGTCCGAGACTTGGACTTTGCAAAACCCCGTGTAGTTGTAGCCTGAGCACCGCCATGCTGCGAGCAGCCTTGAGTTCCTGTTCCGGCATGGATGTTAAAAAACACAGGAAGTAAAAAAAACACAGGAAGTGAGAAGAAGGAATGTCTTAAGTGGGTGACAGGTGGTCGAAAGTGAGGACTGCAGCAGCAAACATCTAGGTTATAAGACCATTGTTGGTGTTATCTCAGATCTAATTTGCAAGTAGGTTTCACTACATAATCCCACATTAGACATGAATACAGGCCCGGTGTATAATGTGTGTTCATGTCATTTCACACTTGTGTAAGGATTCATGTCTGCCAGCATTGCATTATGCACATTTGTTAGGTTAGGGTTAGGTATGTGATGTTGGTTGTGTGGATCTACAGTATGTATGCTGCCATTTGCAGCTAAAACATCGAGGCATTGGCGATGGGCCTATGACCCAAGCGTTTGTTGATGCACTCTTCACTTGTATAAATAATACTGTTGCAAGAAATTAAGTCCAAACATGCCCTTACACTTTTATTGGGCAGCGCCTAACAGTCCCATTATGTAGCCGTCTTTTCCAGCATGCAACACTGCCCTGCTACAATTTTGCCAAGAGATCGGTTTTTAGGTGCACTAAATGTCCCCCTTCACTTAAATGGAAGAACACAAACTTAACTTGGAATTATTGGCCGGCCTCATGGTGGCGCCACTATACATTTTGGCCTATAACTCTTGAGCTGTAAGTCAAAAATTTGATAGACTGCATCATTCGCCATAATCTCCATCTTTGGCCTATCTTACAAAGAACGCCAAAAATGACAACGGGATGTCTGATCCACATGCCCAGCCGGTTCCAGGATTAACGGTGGAAATTGGTGGCGCTTAAGCTCCAGGGCCCTGTGCAAGATGTGCGTTATCTCCTTAAAGCTAGAAGCTAGTCTACCTTAAAAGATCATCTTGTCTGGATCAGCCTAGCCTCGACACCCAGGCTTTCATTTTTCATTCGCGTTGCGCGAAAACGGAAAGCCTGGACTAACGCACGTTGGAAAGTGGCCTTGAGAAGTCAACCTTCTGGGGTGGGCGTCGCTCTAAATGATGTGACGTACAATCAGCAGTGGACGGGAGGGAGGGGCCGGAGATGACGACACGTTAGTGAGATCAAATCAGAGCGCAGCACTTCCGCCGTGTGGATCCCATGACACCCCGCCCCCCAAGGCCAAAATCATTGAGGGCTAGACCAGTCTGGATCAGCCTAACCCAGAGCTCAATTGTGTTTTACAGTACTACCTCTGATTCATTAGGATGGTTCATCTGACATTTCTGGGCTGATGGGTCTTGGACGGGACTAGGGGAAAAAATGTGTGTGGACTGTAGTAAGTCTATACAGCTGATGTTGTAGCAGTCTTGTTAATGACTGTACTAATAACCAAAAAGTAATGGCACCTTGAATTGTGATTGTACAACCCCAATTCCAAAAAAGGTGGGATGTTAGGTAAATGATGTAAATAAAAACAGAATACATTGATTTGCAAATCATCAACCTATAATCAATTGAATACACAACAAAAACAAGATATTTCATGTTTGAACTGAAACCTGCGTTTTTGCCAGGTTTCGTCATTTTGTCATTTTTCGAAAATCCTCAAAACGATAAAAAACCGTAAGGCTATAGCCTTGCGTTTTTTCAAAATTTCAAAAATCCTCAAAAATCCTCAAAACGATGAAAAACGGCATGCTGTGCACAGTGCAAGACTGTAAGGCTATAGCCTTGCGTTCTTGCCAGGTTTCATCATTTTTTGTAATTTTTCGAAAATCCTCAAAACGATGAAAAAATGTGAGGCTATAGCCTTGCGTTTTTTTGTTTTTGTTTTTTTTTTTTTCAAAATTTCGACATTTTTCGAAAATGCTCAAAAATCCTCAAAACGATGAAAAAAAGCATGCTTACCAAGACCGTAAGGCTATCGCCTTACTTTTTTGCCAGTTTTTGTCATTTTTCGAAAATCCTCAAAATGATGGCTATAGCCTTGCGTTATTTCCAAAATTTTTACATTTTTCGAAAGTGCTCAAAAATGCTCAAAACGATGAAAAAAAGCATGCTGACCAAGACTGTAATGCTATACCCTTGCACTTTTGCCAGATTTTGTCATTTTTTGAAAATCCTCAAAATCATGAAAAACGGTAAGAATATAGCCTTGCGTTTTTTTCAAAATTTCGACATTTTTCGAAAATGCTCAAAAATGCTCAAAACGATGAAAAAAAGCATGCTGACCAAGACTGTAATGCTATACCCTTGCACTTTTGCCAGATTTGGTCATTTTTCGAAAATCTTCAAAATGATGAAAAAACGTAAGGCTTTAGCCTTGCGTTTTTTTTCTCGAAATTTCGACATTTTTTCGAAAATGCTCAAAAATGCTCAAAACGGTGAAAAACGGCATGCTGAGCAAGACTGTAATGCGGGTGCTCGGCAAGTGTCTAGCCCGCTGCAGCTTGCCCTCGGAGCCGCAGCGTGTGTGGCGGTGCGCGTTGACCACGTCACCGCCACCACGTCACCGCCGCGCCTGCACTTAAACGCGGAAGCGCCGGGTGTCTCTCCTGTTTGTTTACTATGCTACCTGACGATCACGATGTTATCACCAGCGAAGCGGCAGGTCCAGCACCGCCGCCTACGCCGACCAACCACACGCAAAGGTGGGTTTGAGTTTGACTTACGCTAGCCTAACTTTAACTTATAGTTTGGTTATTCGGTCTCGCTTATATGTTTATGTTTTACGTCCCACAGCAGCACGGAGAGGGGGGACGACTTAGCTCACAATATAGCCTCACTCCTGGAGGATTTTCGGGCAGATCTGCTGCCGTCCAGGCCCACCCAACAGAGGGTACGGAACATGTCTCAAAGGGTGACACATGTCCGGGCCTTCCTTGACTTCATGTGCCGTTCGGAGCCACCCACGCCGGCCGCGGGTATTCAATGCATCACCCACCGCGGCCGTTTCCTCAACTTCTTTAAAGTCATTAATTCGCGCTGGGCTCCGACC
>CM076979.1:37947338-37949838 GCA_039105355.1 Benthosema pterotum
TGAGACCAGGGACGGTGCTAGAAACTGGCGTTTGCAGGGCACTAGGCTGCATCAGGTGCTACCGACCCAACCGACAGAACCGGCCGGGCTCAGGCCACACCAGACACCGCCGACCCTGACCGGCCAACCATGCCGGGCTCCAGACCTCACTGTTAGCCGCCGACCCAAGCCGATAAGTCGACTGGGCTCTAGGCCGCATCGAGCGCTGCCAACCCAAACCTACTTAGCCGGGTTTCGAGGCTAAAAGACTACAACCTCTGAAAAGCCCGAAGGATTTTCAGGGAACCAAGGAGGACCTCCCGGCACAGGAGTTTGGCGAAGCCCTCACTTTGGTTCTTCGTAAGGCCCACTTCTCGCAGCATTTCGTTGTTTCCGGGGTACCACAGGCCCCGTGCTCCCAAAGGGAACCCGAAGACCTTGACAGTCTTAATCATCCTGAAGCGGTTCATCTTCAGAATGACCGGCACTAATCGATCGTATTTGGAGGCCTTTTCGCTACTGGCCCAGGCCAGAGTATTTTCCTCCATCTCAAAGGATACGGTTACATCGGCCAGAATTGCTCGAGTACCTTTAACCAGAAGTAGATCCGGGACCAGGGTCTTCCCCCGTTCCACGAACCTTGGCTCCCGGTGGACTCCCCAGCCAAACTGAACGGCTTTCTCAGCCAGCAGCTCACATATTCTGTTATGCCGCGCCATCCTCGCCCTCCTGACAAACTTGCAGCATCCCAGTACATGTGAGGCGGATTCGAGCTCACGCAGTTTGCAACGTCTGCAAAAGGCTGCGTCTTTGAGCCTCCCTCTTGCTTGCACTTCACGGGTCGGGTATGTGTTGGACCTCAGCTGCAGAGCCGCGACAAACTGTCTGTCCGTGAGTCCCACCAGAAGCGGATCCCCCAGCCAGGAGTTGCTCAGCGCACAGCCTTGGAAGCCAGCAATCCCTTTCCCCTGAGTCTCGAGAGAGGCCCATTTCTCGAATTCATCCGCCCGCCAATGTCCCAGCATCAGCTGCCGCCGGCCGAGCTCCACAAACCATGGGGGCGGAGCGCTTTCATCCTGTGCAGGAGTCCCCGGGGGAGGGTCAGTCCACGCCGGGAGCCGCTCCATGTCGCCCCCGACCCTTTTCCACCATCTTTCGTAACCGCGACTTCCTGCTACGAGCCGCGTGGCCTCCCTTAAGGCCGGATCTGAGGACATGCCGAGTCTGTACACTCTTCGAGCCTGCATGACCGGGATCATCCTTTTAAGGCTCAGCAAGCTGAGGCCGCCATCTCGGTTTTTGGAGTAGAGAAGCCCGTTGCACACTGATTGATGCAGCCGGAACCACCCTCTCACAGCGACCCTGATGGAACGGTCTAGGACACCTAGCTTGGTGGGGAGAACCTCCCCATGGTCGGCCGCATACAGGATTCTAGGTAGGGCATAGCCATTGAGTAACCCAAAACGCTTCACAGGAGAGAGCTCAGCTCTGCTCAGCCTGGTGATCCAATCAGGCACCTTCTCGCTACAATCGGTCAGCGTTCTCAGTCCAAGGAGGGGACTTACTCCAAGGCCGAGATACCTCTCATTATCTGAGGGTTTGATTAGGGATAGAGGCTGGCCACACAACCGCCAATCGATACCTTCGTTGTAGGCCATCCGGTCTCCTATCCTTTCGATGTAAAATCCGTGGCATTTGCCGACATTCACCTGCATGCCGGTGAGCTCGCAGAAACTATCCAAGATCTTCAAGTTTCTTGCCATGCCACGCTTGGAGTTGCTCAGCAAAGCTAAGTCGTCGGCAAACGCAATGGCCACAACCGAGTGCTGTCCGAAAGTGAAACCACGGCCCAATCGGTCTAAGCTATTGATCAGTGGATCAATAGCCAGGTTGAATAAGAATGGAGAGAGGGGGTCTCCCTGCTTAACCCCCACCTTCATCTCAATTTCCGGGGTATAGCCGCTGCCAGACTTGACCCGAGTCACGCAGCCCTCATATCCAGAGAAAATCACATCAATCACATGTCTGTCTAGGCGGCGCTCGGCTAGGACCGCCCGAAGGTGGTCGTGGCTCACCGTGTCGAAAGCTTTTGCAAAATCAATGAAGACCACCCCCAATTTCCCGCGGCGCCGTTTACACAATTTCAAGGCAGAGTCTATGAGCATTAGGTTTTCGGAGCAGCCGGAGGAAGGGATGAACCCTCGCTGTCTCCTGTGTAGCGGGCACGCCCTTCTGAGTCTGGCATCTAGGATACGACTGAAGATGCCAAGGACGATCGAGCCAATTGTGATGGGTCTCCAGTTACCCGGAAGGCCCATCTTCTCAGCGGAATTGCTCTTAGGTAAGAGGGTGGTTCTACATTGCTTAAAACAACTGGGAATGTAGCCGGCAGCCAGCCAGGACGAGAACATGTGCGCTAGTTGTGATCCGGACTCATCCCAGTTAAGCACGGCCTCGAGGGTTATACCATCGGGGCCGGCTGCTTTTCCCTTCTCCATTCTGCGGAACTGAGTACGGACCT
>CM076979.1:37959838-37962338 GCA_039105355.1 Benthosema pterotum
GACCCCAGAGGACCTCCGTCCAGGGGCAATTTCTCCAACCTAACCCCCAGAGGTGAACCTCTGGGGGCCATGCACCACTACCAGACTGCCGCCTCCCCAGAAGGGCGCCACCAGGCGGCCGCACGGGGTACTGCGCCCCGCACCAAATGGACCCCAGAGGACCTCCGTCCAGGGGCTCTTTCTCCAACCTAACCCCCAGAGGTGAACCTCTGGGGGCCATGCACCACTACCAGAACGCCGCCGCCCCCGAAGGGCGCCACCAGGCGGCCGCACGGGGTACTGCGCCCCGCACCAAATGGACCCCAGAGGACCTCCGTCCAGGGGCTCTTTCTCCAACCTAACCCCCAGAGGTGAACCTCTGGGGGCCATGCACCACTACCAGAACGCCGCCGCCCCCGAAGGGCGCCACCAGGCCGCCTGTCCTGGGTACTGCCGCCAGTACCCAGTGCTCCAGGCACACCTCCGTGCAGGGGCACGTTCTCCAACCCACCCCCCAGAGGACAGCCTCTGGGGGCCATGCACCACAACCACCAGGCCACCGCCCAGGCCCAGGGCCCACTGACCCGCCGGGCGGGGGCCCAGGCCCTGGGTCAGGCACCCTCCCGGCCGAGAGCCACCACCCGGCGCTCCGTTCGAACATGTGCACCCACCCTTAAGCACCCCTCTCGGGGCATAAAGAGTGATGTACCGCGCCGCAGGGACCGCACGCCCCTGGGCATACTGTAGGACTTTGAAACAATTCTGGCCGGGGCCCGCGCCCCTGGCCATACCGATGGACTTTGAAACAATCCTGGCCGGGGCCCGCGCCCCTGGCCATACCGATGGACTTTGAAACAATTCTGGCCGGGGCCCGCGCCCCTGGCCATACCGATGGACACTGCAACAACTCTGGCCGTCTGTCCAGGGTACTGCCGCCAGTACCAAGTGCACCAGACAGGGGCCTTCTCTCCAAACCAACCCCCAGAGAGCATCCCTCTGGGGGCCATGCACCACCCACCAGGCCCCGTCCAGGGGCATTCACTCTAACCCAACCCCCAGAGACCATGCCTCTGGGGGCCATGCACCACTGACAGGCCCCGTCCAGGGGCACTCTCTCCAACCTAACCCCCAGAGAGCATCCCTCTGGGGGCCATGCACCACCCACCACCCCCCACCGCCGCCGGCCGAGCGTACTGCTGCCATCGTTTGATATCGGCCGCGGTGGCCAAGTGTCACCGCGCCGGAACTTTACTTACTTATTATGGGCTACCGCGTGGGCGTGCACGACGGTAGAGCAGTTATACCGTGTCCCGCTTAAGGCGGGTAAGCTTTGGAATTCACTCGGACCCATGTTTACAGAATTTGGGTATGCCCCGGCCGGGAGTCGAACCCGGGCAGCCGAGTTCAAAGGCAGACACTCTAATCATGAGGCCACTCGGCTGGATACCGTGCAGCTTTCGCCGGGCAACTCCCTCCACCCCAACCCCCCTCTGGGAGTTGGAGGCCATGCACCACCAACAAACGACGTCACCCGCATGCGCCGCGCGTGTATGCGGGTGCTCGGCAAGTGTCTAGCCCGCTGCAGCTTGCCCTCGGAGCCGCAGCGTGTGTGGCGGTGCGCGTTGACCACGTCACCGCCACCACGTCACCGCCGCGCCTGCACTTAAACGCGGAAGCGCCGGGTGTCTCTCCTGTTTGTTTACTATGCTACCTGACGATCACGATGTTATCACCAGCGAAGCGGCAGGTCCAGCACCGCCGCCTACGCCGACCAACCACACGCAAAGGTGGGTTTGAGTTTGACTTACGCTAGCCTAACTTTAACTTATAGTTTGGTTATTCGGTCTCGCTTATATGTTTATGTTTTACGTCCCACAGCAGCACGGAGAGGGGGGACGACTTAGCTCACAATATAGCCTCACTCCTGGAGGATTTTCGGGCAGATCTGCTGCCGTCCAGGCCCACCCAACAGAGGGTACGGAACATGTCTCAAAGGGTGACACATGTCCGGGCCTTCCTTGACTTCATGTGCCGTTCGGAGCCACCCACGCCGGCCGCGGGTATTCAATGCATCACCCACCGCGGCCGTTTCCTCAACTTCTTTAAAGTCATTAATTCGCGCTGGGCTCCGACCACCGTTATCAACTACATCTCCGACCTGAGGAGATTCATGAACTATCTCAAAGAGCGGGGGCCGGCGTGCGCGATACCCTCCGCGCCGGATCTGGACCGGCTTCTACGGTGGCTCCGGATGGAGCGTGAGGGGCTCGCCGACGCCGTCGCACAACACAGGAACCGAACCCTGGACCGAAAATCCGAACTTACGATGACCCCGGCAGAGCTGCAACAATTACTCGCCGAGGCCAAACGGCATATCCCAGCCGCACTAGATCTGCTGGAAGAAGACCCTGGCTGCCTGACAACTGTTCACTGTGCCACAGGTCTCCTCGCCACCTATCTCGCCACAGTGAGCGGCTTGCGGCGCGGGTGCTTCGTATACATGCGGGACACGGATGTGTCC
>CM076979.1:37972338-37974838 GCA_039105355.1 Benthosema pterotum
TTTTTTTTTTTTCCAGGCCCGGGGCGGCTCGGGGGGCCGCCCGGGGGTCGGCAAGGGCCGGAGGAGCGCTCTCCTACATACGGAATGGCCCAAGTCGGGGGCTTCTGGGGGTCCTTGGGCACAGAGGGGGGAAGAGGGAAGCAGAGCCCAGGAGCTCGGGGCTCCGGCCACTTTCACGTGGGGGAGAGCTGCACATGCGAAGCTCCAGGCTGCTCATGCGGAGAGGGGGAAACTCCACGTTTAAGCAGGCACCTCGGCCGGGCATGAGCCGGCCGCTCGCCCCCCCTGGGGGGGCTGGAGGTCAGGCGCCGCCTTGTGGCCAAACTGGGAACTGCGCCCCCGCACCAAATGGACCCCAGGGGCACTCTCTCCAACCCTACCCGCCAGAGGTGAACCTCTGGGGGCCATGCACCACTACCAGACTGCCGCCGCCCCAGAAGGGCGCCACCAGGCGGCCGCACGGGGTACTGCGCCCCGCACCAAATGGACCCCACAGGACCTCCGTCCAGGGGCAATTTCTCCAACCTATCCCCCAGAGGTGAACCTCTGGGGGCCATGCACCACTACCAGAACGCCGCCGCCCCCGAAGGGCGCCACCAGGCGGCCGCACGGGGTACTGCGCCCCGCACCAAATGGACCCCAGAGGACCTCCGTCCAGGGGCAATTTCTCCAACCTAACCCCCAGAGGTGAACCTCTGGGGGCCATGCACCACTACCAGACTGCCGCCTCCCCAGAAGGGCGCCACCAGGCGGCCGCACGGGGTACTGCGCCCCGCACCAAATGGACCCCAGAGGACCTCCGTCCAGGGGCTCTTTCTCCAACCTAACCCCCAGAGGTGAACCTCTGGGGGCCATGCACCACTACCAGAACGCCGCCGCCCCCGAAGGGCGCCACCAGGCGGCCGCACGGGGTACTGCGCCCCGCACCAAATGGACCCCAGAGGACCTCCGTCCAGGGGCTCTTTCTCCAACCTAACCCCCAGAGGTGAACCTCTGGGGGCCATGCACCACTACCAGAACGCCGCCGCCCCCGAAGGGCGCCACCAGGCCGCCTGTCCTGGGTACTGCCGCCAGTACCCAGTGCTCCAGGCACACCTCCGTGCAGGGGCACGTTCTCCAACCCACCCCCCAGAGGACAGCCTCTGGGGGCCATGCACCACAACCACCAGGCCACCGCCCAGGCCCAGGGCCCACTGACCCGCCGGGCGGGGGCCCAGGCCCTGGGTCAGGCACCCTCCCGGCCGAGAGCCACCACCCGGCGCTCCGTTCGAACATGTGCACCCACCCTTAAGCACCCCTCTCGGGGCATAAGAGTGATGTACCGCGCCGCAGGGACCGCACGCCCCTGGGCATACTGTAGGACTTTGAAACAATTCTGGCCGGGGCCCGCGCCCCTGGCCATACCGATGGACTTTGAAACAATCCTGGCCGGGGCCCGCGCCCCTGGCCATACCGATGGACTTTGAAACAATTCTGGCCGGGGCCCGCGCCCCTGGCCATACCGATGGACACTGCAACAACTCTGGCCGTCTGTCCAGGGTACTGCCGCCAGTACCAAGTGCACCAGACAGGGGCCTTCTCTCCAAACCAACCCCCAGAGAGCATCCCTCTGGGGGCCATGCACCACCCACCAGGCCCCGTCCAGGGGCATTCACTCTAACCCAACCCCCAGAGACCATGCCTCTGGGGGCCATGCACCACTGACAGGCCCCGTCCAGGGGCACTCTCTCCAACCTAACCCCCAGAGAGCATCCCTCTGGGGCCATGCACCACCCACCACCCCCCACCGCCGCCGGCCGAGCGTACTGCTGCCATCGTTTGATATCGGCCGCGGTGGCCAAGTGTCACCGCGCCGGAACTTTACTTACTTATTATGGGCTACCGCGTGGGCGTGCACGACGGTAGAGCAGTTATACCGTGTCCCGCTTAAGGCGGGTAAGCTTTGGAATTCACTCGGACCCATGTTTACAGAATTTGGGTATGCCCCGGCCGGGAGTCGAACCCGGGCAGCCGAGTTCAAAGGCAGACACTCTAATCATGAGGCCACTCGGCTGGATACCGTGCAGCTTTCGCCGGGCAACTCCCTCCACCCCAACCCCCCTCTGGGAGTTGGAGGCCATGCACCACCAACAAACGACGTCACCCGCATGCGCCGCGCGTGTATGCGGGTGCTCGGCAAGTGTCTAGCCCGCTGCAGCTTGCCCTCGGAGCCGCAGCGTGTGTGGCGGTGCGCGTTGACCACGTCACCGCCACCACGTCACCGCCGCGCCTGCACTTAAACGCGGAAGCGCCGGGTGTCTCTCCTGTTTGTTTACTATGCTACCTGACGATCACGATGTTATCACCAGCGAAGCGGCAGGTCCAGCACCGCCGCCTACGCCGACCAACCACACGCAAAGGTGGGTTTGAGTTTGACTTACGCTAGCCTAACTTTAACTTATAGTTTGGTTATTCGGTCTCGCTTATATGTTTATGTTTTACGTCCCACAGCAGCACGGAG